>JACDRP010000509.1:0-40053 GCA_013841185.1 Hycleus phaleratus | reverse complement strand
TTATTCCTATTAAACAAATTTGACATGGCTACATTTTTAAGTAATTCTAATAATTTTATTCGGACAACAACCCTTATTTTATAACAAATGACTTGACTAATAACAACAAAACAGTACAACTAGGAATGCAAGATATGAAGACTATGAAGTGACAAATTTGATGAGGCACTACAAAAATATCGAGGCAATTAGAATTAAAAACAGTGGGCAAATTAGGGGTGACTTTGATTGTTAAAAACGCAAGATATAAAAATTATCAAAAGCTAAATTAATTGAGAAAATTCGTTGGAGTTGAAAACAGTACTTAAATTGAAGATAATTTGGAATATTATCCTCATAGCACATGGTTCGTAATAGGATCATCCCCTAATGTAGATTTTTGATTGTTTAATGATCATTTAAAATAAGTATACGATGATATTTTCCACTTCTATTAAATAAATCAAAAATTACATTAAATTTATTAAAATTATCGCAAAATTTGTGCTAAATCAAGATAAATGTTATTATTTTGATAAAATATGCTCTTCTCCCCACTTTAAAACTCCAAAATATAAGAAAAACAATCGGATTTCCTTAAAATTCAGTAAAATAAATAATTAGAGAAAAGACCTGCTGAAAAATTAGTGAATATGGCAACATTGCATTTTGACTCGAATTTTGTTGTTAGACAACTAGTAATACAGCTTTACTTGAGTTGTTGTACAGGCAACCCGTAATACAGCAGTGGTAACAAGTCAAATTATATTGTTATTTCTAAAACAATTAATTATAATTGTTTATTATTTCCTAAGATAATTAATTAGTTATAAAGTAGAAATTACGAATTATAAAATTTCTATTGCAATGCTAAACAGGCTTATGAACAAAATTAATTGCAGGAAAAGGGAAATTGAAGCATCAAATAAACGACAATCACTAATTAATTCTAAAAAAGAGTCGATTATAGTTTAAAATTAATCTTTATCCAACAAATTATACAAAATATACTTAAAATAATCATTTAGCTGAATCTAAATCGGAATAATCATAATCATCATCAATAGCATACTTCGTCCTGAAATTCCCCTCAGGATCGTATTTATCTAACAGCATATTCCATTCGTTTCGGTAATTTTGCAATAAGAACGAGAACACTTTCCCGGCTTGTTTCTTTTGTATTTCTGTACATTTAACACAATCAGTTGCTAACGCATCAGGGACATATTCTGTTCACAAAAAATATCATGCAATACATTTATAAAAATTTTATAGCCTCAAATTTCTACTCACTTTTCAGTTCACGACCCTCGGGTGAACACGGCCCTTTATCCAATAAACAATTAACATAAGCTAATAATAAACGTTTACTGTGCAATATACGATCAACATCGATATTGTCGTATTTAGCCGTGTATTGTTGCTCAACTTTAGCGGAATTTTCGTTAATATTAATTAATAAAAGAATTATTGATAGTAATTGTGGAATTAGCCAATTATTCATTGTTTTCGTTGTTGTTATGCACAGTATGGATTGTTTTCAAGTACTGATAGCAACCAGTTTTTTGTAATTTTGTAAAATCGGATTCTGGTAATGGTGTCGTTCCTGTGGTTCAAGGTGGACAAGGCGAATTTGTATAGAAGGTCTATATTTAAATAAAAGACCTTTGGAAGCATTAAATATATGTTGTTTTTTTAATTATTTGATTAAATTAAACTTTTTTTTTTCTAAACTTTGAGACGTACGTATATTTTTCTTTCTATCTACTACATTTTAATTACTTATAATAATACATTAATTTGAGAGTTTTCCGGCAAATAAGAATCCAAAATTAATCTTTACTGGTTACTGTCTCAATGTCAATTTTATTTTTCGATTCCAAATATTGTTTCTTGTAACTACCAGTTGGGTCGTACTTTTTCTCCAATTCTGTCCAATAATCCGGCTTATTATCAATTAAGAATCTCATTATATATTCGGAACCTTGCTGTTGTTTCTCACTACATTTACTGCAATTCGTTTCGATTGCATCCGGCATATTTCCTACAATAAAATACAATCAAAAAGCTACACTGTATAACTTTCATATGAATATTTATAATAGGCAACACTTAATACACTGATATACTCTAATTGTAGTGTATTGATAGTTGTCTATATTTGGGCGTTAATTGTTTAAATACAGTGTAATTGTTGTATACGTACTCTTTAATTCGGCGCCATCCGGTGTACAGGATCCTTTATCCAAGAGACAATCAACGTAATTCTTTAAGAGTCTCTCATTCTTCACTAACGCCTCCAAATCGATATTGTCGTATTTTGTTGTATACTTGTTCTCATCACTAGCAACACTTAATGTGATAAAAATCGTACAAATTAAGAATACCAGCCTCATTTTCGGTTTGCAGAAGAAACGGCAAAACTATAGAAATAGTTGGATTGCATTCGGTTTTTATAGATTCGAATAATTGCAATTTTCTATTTAATTTTACGCACGATATGTTGCATTAAAAATTTGATTGGAGCAATTTGGCCAATTTTCAAATATTTACGGTATTAAATTTGATTGGATGTAATAATAATAATTTTCAAGTACAATAATTCGAAGAAATCATTAACATATTGTTTATTTAGCAGTACTTATTTCTTTATTAACATATAAAACTAAGGTCATAATTATTAATTATTTATTACATTTTGCTATTGGATCTTATTACAAATTCATCCAAATCTTTCCATTGATTGATTGATAGGTTTTCATAATTTTCTTATTTATCCTGAGGCATATTCCTTTTATTTATTTGAAAAAAATCGCTTGATTTGATTTATTTTTATTCATCTCGTATCGTATTGGGTTTATCGAGAATTCTACAATTCTTTTTTCAAATGTACCGATGACGAGTCTTCTATTTTATTAAAATTGCAATAAAAATAATTTTCACGTTACCAAATGAATGATTGAAAATTTCAAGTCTTTATAAGTATTTAATTTGATTATTTTCACATTAATTTAACAATAAACGGAGCAACTAAATATTCATAATTGATTCTATTTAATTTCAAATATTTTTAAATCAGTTTTTTGTCTATCCTGTTTACTAATAAAATTTATGTACCGATCTACAAAATAACCAAATTAGGCTGTTTTAAAGTCCAGAATATTAGCCTGAAGATTGTTTCCAAACTTCTGCTTGTCAAAAGCATAAAAATTGGCTTCTTTGTTGACTTTAGAGCCAATTATTAGCCATTAGAGCCATTTATTTACGCACCTACAATACTTTCTACAATATTCAACGGTTAGAATTATTGTAAATTGAAATTAATCATAATAAAACCTGTTTTATGCCAAAATTACATTTGTAAGACCCAAATAGAATGTTTAGAGTGAATGGTAAATTTATAAAAATGTGTTAAATTCATCTAAAATTGACGTCAATTTACTACCCAATTTTCGTGTCTATTATTTTTGTTAAAGATAAGGGCTGAAATTAGATTGAAATTACGATAGTTTGTAAGGAAAATATGGACAAAATTTTGCAATTCAAGGTGCTTCTAATCAAAATTGTCTCTCAAGTTTATTAATGGAATTATAAAGTACAAGTTTACACAATTATAAAACTACTGAAATCCGTCTATTATGCTGATTTTTATTGCTAAATTGTCTTATTAAACTTTAATTTATACAAATCTATTGCAAGAGAAAATAGTTATAAATAATAACAATAAAATTTGATAATTCCCATATTACATTCTAAAAAAGGCCAAGTTCTCTCTTAAATGTATTCAAAAATATTTATAAACCATAGTAAATTATAAATTATTAATTAATTCTTAATTTGAATAATAAAATTAATAATAATTAGCCGAGAGCCAAATTTTTTATTTGTTCAAAATTGGGTATAGAAAAACGCCAGTGTAGATGTAAATAAATGAGTCAGCGTCAAGGTAGAGATAGGTACAAAAAACAACTATTTTCCATTCCATCAGAACAACAAAAAACAAACAAAAATAATTGTAATAAACACTGAAGACTCGTTCAACTTCGATCAATAATACAACACTTGATTAAAAGCAATTTTAGAAACTCCAAACTATATTGCGTCAATTGTCTCACACGTAATCAACTGAATTAATAATTAACCGAGAAAAAAACGGATAGAAACTGGTCCTTGTTCAATGGATTGTAGCAAAAACAACAACAAAAAAAAAACGACAGAAATTTGTACTATTGTTGGTAATTGGTTCTTGTTGCTTTGATGACACCAATTCGAAATTTCTGGAAGGTAAACAGGATTGTGGTAAATGTTGATTAATTTCTATGATAAGTCGACAAGTACATTGAGAATTATGAATGTAGGAAGATTATTTTATGTATTTTTTTGGTAAAATAGTATCTATGAGGCCATCTTCTAACGTCTTAAGGTCGCCCGAAATTTTCCATTGTGTTCGCTCGTACGGCGCTAATTTTTGAAACTTCTTACAATTAATGGAAATTATCGAATAAAACAACAAAACTATTATTCATAATCATAATTATTATTTTTTTGTCCAAGTGTCACCTTCGTTTTCCAATGAATACCAATTTAGCACGCCAGAAAGACGAAAATTTAAGCAAACAACTCCTCATGGCGGCTATAATAAGCATTTTCTGGATCATATTTTCCTTGTAATTCTCGATAATAATCCGGTTTTTCGTTGTAGAGATATTTGAGGATTTTCTTTGCATTCTCCGTTTGTTTCTCGGTGCATTTACTACAGTCTGTTTCTAACGCCTCCGGTAGATATCCTGAAAAAAATCGATGACATTTACAATAATTACAAAAATTGTCAATTTATGTGGAAAATTTTATTTGGGAACCAATTAATTAACGAAAAAAGCCTCCTCTTACACAATATGTAAATTTTCGTTTAAAATAGGCGCAAAAAACATTAAAAAAAACATTGTGTATGGGTTTTACCTTTAATTCTTCATCATTTTTTTGTGTGTGGATGTGTTAGTGTGTTCAACCTTTGTGCCCCACCAGCTTATTAAAGCCCAGAACAAGTATAAATATTGCATGATTTTAATTGTAGTATCAACAGTGTCATTTGAACACCTCAACAAGTAGTAGTGTCTTCTTATCAACAAATCAATAAAAATGAAAGTTGTCGCTTGTCTATTAATTGTAACAATCATCGGCTATGTAGCCTGTCGTCCTGAAGAAAAATACACGGTTAAATACGACAATGTCGATTTAGACGAAATTTTGAATACTGAACGTCTCCTGAAGAACTACATTGATTGTCTATTAGATGACAAACCGTGCCCACCCGACGGTGCTGAACTTAAACGTGAGTTTTTTAATTGATTTTCAATTTCCAAATTACAATTTTATTATTAATAATCCAGGTATCCTCCCCGATGCTTTGCAAAGTAAATGCGAGAAATGCAGCGAAAAACAGAAAGAAGGCAGCAAGAAAGTTATCAGACACTTGTACAAGAACCGCCGCAGCGATTGGGACAAATTAGTAGCCAAATACGATCCGAAGGGTGAATATGTCAAAGCTTACGGTGATGAATTGGAAAAATTGTAAACTAAACTACACAATAATTTGTTGAATTCTCATAGTATTTGTTTATTTTCGAAAATAAACTAATCGAATCAAATTGTTATTTTATTATTTCGACAACTTACTTTTAAGTTCGGTAGCATCCGGCGTGCACGGTCCACGTTCCATCAAACAATTCAAATAATTCTTCAACAATCGATCACTGTGTAGAATTTCATCTACATCAATATCGTCGTATTTCGTTGTATACATTTCGGTATTTGTAAGGCCCACATAATAGCAAATAATCAACAATAAAATCGAATTCATCTCGATGGAAATCAATAGTAGAAATTATCAAACCAACCAGCAATGTCTATTGTTTTATAGACTTACTTAATTATAGATTACTTTGAAGAATTAGTCAAGCGCAAAATAGCTATAATTTATCGATATTGTTGCATTGAAATGTTTAATTATTGAGGAAAAAACATAAAGGCAAAGGAAACCGATAATAAATGCTTCGAAAATTACCATCTAATTTCGTTGAGTGTAAAAATGGTGGATGCGCCAACTATAAATTCACTTCCTATAGTTTTAAAACCAATTAATATTTAAAAAAGAAAGTGTGATTAAAATAAAGCAATTAAAACGGTAGTTTTATTGCAAAATAGAGTTAAAATGACGATCATTACAGAAAAAAATAATGGAATAATAATTACAAATCGATTTTAAGGAGTTGGATAATTTTCCAATTTTTGTCTACCTTCTCTCGGAAAATTAGAAATTTGTACGCAATTAAAAGGGGGTATCGACAGATTAATAAATCACCCTCCATTATCAAATCAATTCTGTTAGAAAACTTAACGAGTTTTGCTTGTTTCGATTCTACCACTTTCAAATTTGCTTTCTCTATTATTTCTCAATTTAAATAAGAAATATAAAAGATCTGAACATGTACAGGATAATTTAAGATAACAACCGAAAAATCGAGTGTTGTTATTAAATTTACTCTTAGGAACTTTATAGAAGACAACAACAAGTGGTAGAGTGAGATTATATTTTGCAAGAATAGAAATTTATTGAAGAAATCGTCTATTAAATGTAGAGCAAAACTTAATTTCAAACAAATTATTGGAGTTAGATATAATTAATTGCAGGATTGGTGTATAGTTGATTGCATACTATTTGAACAAGATTTTAATCCGATGTTTATTTTAAAAAAATTATTCCACATAATCCAAAGTGGCAACATAAGCATCGTTCATTAATCTCTGATAAAATCGTCGCAAATTCCGTCTCACTACTACAATTTTTCTGTGCAAAAATCGCTTTAAACGCCGATATAAAATCAGTCGTCGTCGTTTCAAACACACAAATCTTCGGTGTTTATACACGCTAATTTCTATCAATAATCCAATTCCAGAAAGTACATTTCCGATGCATAAGAGATAGAACGCGCCTTGCAACATTTTCAAACTAATCGGCTGTAATTTCTCATTATCTTCGCTAATTTTCGACGCCAACGTCTTCTTCTTCACACCACCATCTGTGATCATATCGGTCGTTGTTGTCGTCATCTTTGTCTCCTCTTGTGTCTCTAATAATTCTTTCTGTTTGCCCAACTTTTTGTACTCATCTTCGGTCATTTTCGTGATAATACCAGCCTCGAAGATTGACATCAATCTAATTCGAAGATAAAACAATAAATTAAAAGATAATATCGGATAGAATAACGTACATTCGATTGACTTCCTGGATATATGGACAGCCTAATTGGAAAGCGATTGCCGAATAGGCAGTGTTCAATTTTTCGCTTAAATGGAAATGACTGGGGCCGAATCTTTGGATATCAAAGAATAACGTTTCACGTCCGGCTATAACAGCCGTGTTCTTTATAGTTTTCACCATTTTAACGCCTTGTTCTACCGATTCTAGTAGATAATTGGCTTGTTGTTTGTTCATCATCAGCCATAATCGATGGTAGATTCCTGTACCATTCTAGAAGAGTTATTAATCAAATAAAATTAATCAAAAAATCGTTAATTATACTTCAAACAAACTGTAAAAGGAGCTATGGCTTTCAACGTATAATTTATAGCCTCTGACGGCCATTGCTGTTTCAAGTTGATTTAAATTATTGATAGCCTTCTCTATTAAACAGATTAAGAAATTTTATAATTAATGATAAATTGAAGAAATCAACCGACCTCGACCCGGTTTAGCTAACAGCGATGTTAAATTGGCTGAATACATATCGTTGATAACGTAAGTTGCAGAAATCGATAAGATTATAGTGAAGAAACGGGCTTTATGGCTCGAACTGGGCTCACGTCCAGCTGGAAAATTCGCAAAGTTTAAAACAAATCAATTACACTTTCGAACTAACTTTGTTTCAATAAAACCGTAGTAGTGAACCAGGTGCAATCGAACAATAAACGTACATGCGACCGTATATGGAATCTGGGCCGCCAACAGTTCGGCAAAGCGATAATCGCGTACAGCATTGGACCAACAACGATGAACGTTACGGCTATCGCCGGCCAAACTTGCCAATGGAACGGACGTAATAGAGCTAGAGCTTCGTTTAATTTACTCGGAGCATGGGTAACGAAGGCACCACTATCGGCTAGAGTTATAAACGAGAATTCTACGTGATTTGAACGTTCGAAAGTTAGAGCAACGTCGCCGATGAACAAATCTACGTCCTGAAATCAGCGATTTTAAATCGAAATTCGTGCGAAATTCGAGAATTACCCGTTTCCAAACTAAACCGAGAACGCCGTTGATCGTCCCGTTCTCCGATACTGAGCCTTGGATGCGTTCCGGTGGATCGATATATTCGTAACGGAAATTGAGTTTTCTTGATAGCAGTGATAAGATGCAATCGTCGCGACCGCCCAAGACTGTCATACTGTTGTTTGTGTATTTAACAAAATGCCATGGGGGTTTCTGCGAAAATTTCAATTTTAAATCGGGAAATTCCCATCAACGACATACATGCAAGACCGGAATCTTGAAGATTTTCTCGTTAAAATCCTTGTAAACGTTCTTGTAACGTGTCGGTAGAGTTGGGTGGTAGAAAAGACCGACGCTTTGCCGCCACCAATTCACCATCTCCAAATGGTGAGTCTTATAAGAAAGAGCTTGCGAATAATAGACGCGAAAACTAGAATCAACTCGAATTAATTGATTAAAATCTAAACAAATAGTCCTAATTACGTATCGTTTCTAGGATTCGTTATCACATAAATTTTCATAACATTCTCTATATTCCTGATGAAATAACGCCGGAATGGTTGCCTACCCCAATTGAAGATATACACGATATTCCGCCGGATATAATCATAATTTTTAATCTAAAACTACATCTCCATCTCTATCTTCAAAACTGATACAACTCACCTCTAATAGGATATGTTCGTACAATTTATGCGTGCAGAAGAAGATACTATACGAAGTTTTATGATCATTAACCCGATCTCCAATAAATTCGAAATACTGCAATTAGAGAGAGTGTTAATTGAAGAAAATTAGCGAATTTTTAGTTAACTTTATCTTGAATTTCCACTAGTGTCATATTGAATAATTCTACCGAAATTTGATTGGTGATGAATTTTCTCGATAGTGTTTCGATAAAATCGACATTCGTGTGATTATCGAAACAGATTGTGATTTGATCGGTTGTTAAGCCGTCGATTATATCGAAAATTGCCGTAACTAAATCGCCACCATTCTCGTCGATAAGCGTCCGATTATCCGCTGGAAATTAACGTTTTATTTATTTATCAATTTCAATTCGAATATTACCTTGAATCTTGAAACGAGTGTTTCTTCGAATCGGTAAAATTGTAGGGAGAAAACTAAAAAAACTAATAGCAAGTAGTATGAGTTTAGTCATAATGCGATTTCAACTCGAATTTATATTGAATTGCGTGTTTCTCGATAATTGTTATGATTGCCAGTTTCCTTTCAACTTGTCATAATATTTGAGTCTTCCAAGTTAATTATTCAGCTAATTTTAATCGAAATTGATTTTTCTTGAATGCCTGATATTTAGAATTAAGGGTGCGGTTTAGTTAAATAGAGCTGATTCAAAACTGAACAACTTTTTTATTTTCCAACGGATTTCAATGTTCTAAACGGTATTTGAAAGGGCATTTCAAAAAAGAGGGAAGTGCGTATCTGATTTTTTGAAATTCGGATGTAATCTAGAGTTACAAAAGGAAATATAGAAGCATGTTTTTTAGCATTTTTACAGTTTTTTTTATATTTCCCCTCATAACTTGGCAAATATTGCTAATTTTCTAATGAATTTCACACAACATGTGGCAAATTAAAAGCGCTTCCCAAATCTGCCAGAAATTTTCCGATCGCATTGTTAGTTTTCCGGAAAAGCCCCTTTCCGCCAATAGTTGTAACTCATTTTTGTAGTTTAGAGGCTTGCTATTCAACTAGTTCTTCACACGATAAACATAGTTTTGTTTATCACTAATTTTTTCACTTTTTTGCAGCAATGAAATAATCTATACATTGCAATACACTTTATACAAAATAATTAATTTTAACAGACAAAAATAATAGGTGGAAATTCTCCACATTTCCCCACCATAAATTTCCAGTAAATTTTCCGAATTTCAATCTCAAACTATTCTCAAAATAATCTACTATTCATTAGCTTTTAAACGAGCCCTGGTTCAGTCGTCTAAGTTTAAAACTGTACGTAAAAAAATCAATTTCCCGGAAAACTAACAATACGATCGGAAAATTTCTGGCAGATTTGGAAAGCGCTGCTAATTTGTTGTTGTGTGAAATTCATTCGAAAATTAGCAATATTTGCCAAGTTATGAGGAAAAATAGGTAAAAAATGCTAAAAACATGCTTCTATATTTCCTTCTGTAACTCTAGATTACATCCGAATTTCAAAAAAATAGATACTTATTTCCCTCCTTCTTGAAATGTCCTCTCAAATACCGTTTAGAACATTGAAATCCGTTGGAAAATAAAAAAGTTGTTCAGTTTTGAATCAGCGCTATTTAACTAAACCGCACCCTTAATCCCCTTTTCGAGCTTGATTACCGGTCAAGAATACCATCGTTAGTAGATTGTAATACAAAAGTTCTAGAATTTCACCTAAAAGAAATAAATCTATTTAGAAGGAGAAGATTTGATATAAACCCATAATTAAAATGATGAATGATGTTAGAAATCTGTAATTTCTCTATTTTATCAATTTATCGATCTTTCCTGCGATTAATTATGCAGTATTGTATTTCTAAAATCATTATACAGTATTGGCGATTTCAAATACATACACAATAGTGTTTACCTCATAATATTAACATTTGTTATCTCTTTCTTCTACATTAAAAACCCATCTTCTATCTTTGTTTAACTGGAATTTTCTTCGATATACTGATGTTTAGCATCGCCGTTACAGTATGAATTCCTCAAATTCGTTTAACATTGAAAAATTGTTGGATTTTCTTGCAATTTTCTGTCCATATATACAATTTCCAACCGGATCATATAGCATGGGTATATTCAGTATATCTATATTTATAACACCATGAGAACTGACCGTTTCTTGTGGAGGGGTAGCATTCCAGTACACACTGTCAAGGTCTCTTTTTCTGTCGATTTCTCTCCTTCTCTGTCCGTCTCGTTGTGTGTGCCGTTCGCAGTGAACTTTCCAACAGAAAAACGTGAATTAGCCACTCTCGAAAGACTGTAGCCTGTGAGTGCGAGTAGAAGGAGAGCCTTAGAAAGATTAGACAACGAGATTTGTGGTCCATTGACATTTCTAATACGAATAAACTGTTGAATTGTTTGCCTTTTTCGGTTATTCTCTTTAATTGTTGTAGTTTATTGTTGTAAATTAACGGCGAAATTAGTTTAATTATTGTGAATTCGATAATTATGTGATACGATAACGGTCGAAGATAATAGCTACAGGGATGGTGGTGATGACGGTGATGAAGATGAATAGATCCACAATTAACCTGCAAAATTATCGGATTAATCCGCTGATTTAACAGGTATTTTATTTGTAATTATCAATTGAAAATCAACAGCTAATTGTGGAGAGAATTCGGCTTGGCGTGCCGATAAATTCCTTGCAAACTCAACAATTTGCTTCGTTTTAATGTTGAAATAATTAGACGGTTGCTGTTTCAATAAAAACTAGTCGTTATTGACGATTGTAAAATTGTAAATTTCCAGGTAACGAATAGAAAATTGCCCGAATAACCCCCCGAAAAGAATGCGAAATACTTTTTTATTGTTGTTGTATTTTAACGGTGCGTGTTCGAATAATAGACCGGAATTTTTCATACCTGCTTGTTTTCCAATTTTCAAACCGTGGGAGATTTCAATAGAGGTGCAAGTCACTAACCGTCTAATTTTAAATGGTGGTGTGAACACTGATGTCAATATTTACACTAGTTAAAAATCTAAAAACGAGTTGATTCGCTACAAAAACCGTATTTTAATTGAAGAATGTGCGATAATTATCAACGTCCTGTTTCCTTCATGAATTTTTATAAATTGCAAGTCTAAAAAAATCGTTAAAAAAACTCGATCATGCCTCCTGTGAGGTTTGAACTCACGACCCCTGGTTTACGAGACCAGTGCTCTACCACTGAGCTAAAGAGGCCAACTTATAATTCTAAAACCCTCTTGCTCTATTTAAAGGACACCTAATAATTGTAATTTTTTTTTTAGATTCAACAATGTAAGCTCGATAATCATGTCGTCACCATCACCTGATCCGCAAAAACTAGCAGTCGACCATACTTACCAGTCGAGTGAAGCTAGCGATCATGGTCTGTTATCATCATCATCATCGCATGCTCATGCTTGTAATTGTTGCAATGAGAAACAATTAGAAACACCACCGCCGCCACCATTGCCGCCCACAAAGACTGAACCACTCCTCCATCATCACCATCACCACCATTTATCATCAACGCATTGCCTAAAATCACCGCTCCATCATAATTTGATTAGTTTAAATCAAGTACCACCACCAGTACCGCCACCGACGACAACCCCAACGAATCATGTCCATCCAATGAACCAATCTGTACACGTTCATGTACATGCAACATCACCAAAGACCGGCCGTAATCCGAAAATTGTCTCAACATCGTGTACTTGCCACCATTTACAAGACGATATCGACGATGGAATTGCAGAAATCGATAATAATCTAACAACAAATCGGAAATTGGAGGCCGATGATCGTATTGAAGTATCCCCATTACCGCCGGCTTTACCACCGAGACCACCACCCAGGCCTAGATTCGATGGTAGTTTGAATTCTAGACATTTAATACAGAATTGTAAGTGAATATTTTGAAATTCGCTGATAACGGGGGTGAGATTGCGTACGATTCGTTGAGTATCGACTATTTGGGTGAAAGACGCCAGCGTCGTCGTTATGGCGACGGCGCCGTTGGATAACGTCGCCTTAACGCACGCACGCTTTGTTTACATTTTTTTTTCTTCCACTAGTCGACAAAGAATTAACAAAAAATGATTTAATAAATTTATAAAAATCATGCACGGTTATCCAGTAATGCAAGTGGTTCAATACCATATACCGCCAGCAATACAACAATTCCCACCCCCTGTTTCGCACGGTAATTTATAATTCGATCGAGGGTAATTTTATAAATTTAATTCAATTTGTAGCAAATCCGAATCATGGTGGTATTAGGAAGTATGTCTTCTGGTGTTGTGTTTGTGGTGGTTTAGCGACAATATTAGGCGCTTTATTCCTAGCCGTCTATTTCTTATTGCGCTCGTATACTTCAACTTTAGGTTATTTCGAAACAATTCCAACATTTGTGCCTGCAACAATGGTAAATAAATACGTTTAACAAATTCTACCATAATAAAACGAATAATTTTAGCTAATTCTGACCGGTCTGTGTGTGATGAGCTTGGCTCGGCGGAAGAATCGTTACAGTTATTTGGTAACAAGCAACAATCATAATGAATGAAATTCCAATTAAATTTTAATTACAGATTAAGGTGTGCGGTTTATGTTGTTTAGTGTGCGCATTAACTTGTGTTTTAGTAACAATAACAACAACTGTTATCCATATGAACCGTTTGCAAACGTTAAGAGAGTGCGTTTATACGCAAAAGACACGAACTTGTACCTGTTATTCGGTCCTGTTGGAAACCCATTCGAATGCAGACGATGGTATGTTGAAATCTAACAATTATCTGCTCTCTTATTGCGTTTAAAACTAAATAATTTGGTTTCCAGGCATGAGATTCATCTTCGATTCAACGCCAGACTGTGAAGTGATCCACGGCGCTCTTTACTCTTGTTTAAGAGCAATGTTCGGTCTATCTGTTAGTGGTATTCTTGTTTGTATATTTTCTTGTATGTTAGTCTACCAATTGTTAAGGTAAATACACTCGAGATTCCCTTATTTAAACACCCTAATTGACGACTATTTATCTCCATAAATAGTCATGAGAAAAAGAAAATGTATTGGGAACAACTGGAATTACGATGTAGATCCTTTTATCAACAACACCCAAGCGGACCACCGACCAGTTCGCATGGTTCAATGAGAGGCCCACCACCACCGCCAGTTGCCGTACCACCATCCACTTATTGTAGTTGTTGTGAAGAATGCCGATATCCTCCATTACCAATCGGTCCACAAGTCTATCCATGGGATAATCACCATTCAACTGAACGGTATTCGTTTAATTTCTAAGTTGTCTAGTTCTAATGATTTGTTTTAGATTTTGGACGCCCGGTAGAATCGGTAATTTCTATTCACCGAATCCCGGCGAGGATGGCCCGCCGATTGCTGATAGTTCGAATAGAGAACGGACAGCTAGTGGTTGGAGTTGGAGACGATTGCCATGGTCTCGAGGTAATAACACCCATACTGATCCGCAACGGGATAATTCTCTAACGTACCAAGTCGGCGGTGGAAGCAGTGCAGATAGCCAATACGGTTTCAGTAATCGCAATAATGATATGCTCCAAGATCCTAATACTGGTTCAAGTGGTTCTTACAGTATTTTAGATAATCGGCCGCCGGTCGGTGGGGTTTATGTTTGGGGACCACCGCCACCGTATTCGAATCCAAATTCACCAGCTAGACGAAATATCCAATCGCCGAGTCGCTATCACCATATCCATCATCATGCTCATACACATGCTCACGAATCGCATTGTCAAATGAATGAGGAGAATCATTTCAGGAATTCGCGCCGAACTAGACAACATTCGAGTAATAACAATAAAGACAATTACGAGAATACTGCTGAAGTTGAGATACAACAACACCAACAACAATCACAACAGCAACAACAACAAACACAACCCCAACAACAGACACAACAGAACGATACGGAAAGTACGGATAGTTCGAGTTGTATCGATCGAATCACGCATACTCTACCAGTTAGGAAGATGAAGAAGAAGACCGATATGGGTTCAGTTAAGACAACAACACAACAACAATGTGGCAATAGCGGAACAAACGTCCAAACTATTTTCAATCAAAACAAAGAAGACGACAAATTAGATGACGATAATTACCATGAACCGATCAACGATAAAACCAAAATAAAATCAGATACACAACAACAATGTCGTTTTCTACCCCGATTACAGGGTGTCGAGAATGCTGCATTCCAAAAACAGGAAAACACATCGCAAAAACCGGAAACGAGCGAATCCGAAGTGTATTTCGCTGATGTTAGTAGTTGTTGTAATATTTCGGTACGGAATGATGGGCAAGATTCATCATTGTACGATGAGGCTTTAGAAACACAAAAACCGGAAACGAATTTCTCAGAGAATGTCGCCACAACGAATACACCGACGATAACAACAACGACAACAACAACGATGACGGTTGAAGATGAGGATTATTTGGCGCATCGGATGGGCAATCGACAGATGTCGATACGTAGCCGGATGCCGTTTCCACTACCAATTGCCGATGAAATTACCGAATTCAAATCGGATTTAATCAAAAAGGATTTATCGCAGAATAGTTTAGGCGGTGTTAGTAGCACGAGTACGGTTCAAACGCCATTAACGGAAACAACAGATGATGCAATCACGCCAGTGGATTGTTGTAATTATTTCAACGATAATCAACAACATTATCACCATCAATGTATTGAACAGAAACATCGAACTTTTGCTAATAATTCCAATCATTTTTTAGCACCAGATGCCCAATACGAGATTATCCAAGAACAGGAAACTTTCCGGCCGAATTCCAGTAATTTAACCAACACAATATCTGGATTAAATTTGAATTATTTTAATCAGAATAATTTCAATAATACAACCAGTCCAAAGAGTATACCGCCAAAGAGTTTGAATTTGAATTCAACACAACAACAACAACAACAGCAACCGGCACAACAATCACAACAACAACAGCCAAATCGGCGCAATATTGGCTCGAATATATCGACGTTAATTCAGAATTTGGGTGGTAATCCTGTTGGTTTATTGTACAGTGAAGCCAACGATGAAGAGATCCAAGGGCAGGGATCTCACAGTGATGGCACTATGGATTCCGGGTGGCACAGTGGTTCTGAGAAAACCGAGAATAAAACACAAGAAACTAGTGATCCTGTTGATGTATAAATTTTTTGATTATTTAAACAATTACAACAATAATCGTAATTATATTAATACTGATAATAATAGTAATCTTTGTTTTTATTATAAAAACACCGTTTCTTTCTTATACATGAATAATTGTTCAAATAGCTTTAATTTGATTGTATAGTTGCGCAATACAATTGTAAAAATCTTACAAAATATTTTGATATCTATTTAAGTGAATAAAATGAATAAAAATCTGTTTCCGGTTATGTTTGAAGATACATTTCAAGCGTCAATCTATACTTGTACCGAAATTTTGCATTTTCAATAGCTCAAACGCAAGAATTGAAGAGTGAATAGGCAAAATTTAAGTCAAACTCCTTTAATTTCAGCCGATCCATAAACTTTGATTGGACTTGGAAATTTTCGTGTATCGAAGAAGAAAATAGAAGAGTGCAGTTGTTAATTTTTATAATTAGTTCATTTAACATTTATCAAAATATATGAATTTGAACGGAGATTTATCAATTTTTTTTACAGGAAATGTGTCACGATTGAATAAGGAAAACCACAATGTAATCACGTCTTTTTTTCAGTTTTATTCCACAAAATCCCATCAGTTTTTATTAATACAATATTATCTTCAATTAACTCAATTAATAATGTTGCTGTTGGTGTTAATTTTGATTTCTACAATAAATCAATCAAATTCGAATTTATTTTTGATTAAACAATACGACGATTATTTCTGTTTAACTAGAACTAATGATGCTTTAGCGATTATAACACCACCAAAATTGGACTCATATAACGTACAACAAGGTAATTATTATTTTTATATTTATGATTACTACATTATTGAGTTGTAGCGAATTTTCCTAAATCTAAAATTTACAATTACAATTGTGATATCAACAATCAAAAGGACAATTGCGATTATGTATGGATGTTAACACCGTGGAAGATTATCAATTCATTAGAGGGCGATATTGATGATTATATCTTGGATCGACGATGGCAGAGTAAGTATTTTTAAATAATTACAAAGTAAAGAACGAAGAGAAAATTTGTTTTGAAGATTTGAAAGAAATCGCAACGGTGTATCCACGAAATCATGACCTACGCTTCAATAATAGAATCGAGATTAAAACATCGAATTTCGAAATACCGTTCAGTTTGCGTACGGAAAACGAGGCACACATCTATTTATGCGACGATGAAGATCCACGTCGTTCGAATTGTTATTGGTTCATTATCGAAGGTTGGAGTGGCAATAGAACAGCTGTACGTAAATGTAAACCTTCAGAAATATTGAACAGATCTGATACACCAAACGGGCATTGTGCTGATCTATTAGTTGAATTTTCGGTAATTCCCCTATTTTATTAGAAACCAAATAATAGTTGGATTGTGTTTTAGAATATTGGAAATTCGTTTGATTATATTACGGATCGTAAATGGCAACATCTGAAATTGATTAAGCGACAAAATCAGTTCCAATTGATGGCGATGAAGAAGTCTTTAATTGTCTATAATGATCAAGAGAAGTTGATTGATATCAAATTTATGATAATACAAAGTCGGAATTTAAATAATGCTCTATGGAGAATTCATGATTGTTGGTTGAAAATTGATAACAACTGTAATTTAGAGCTTATTAAATATTGTTTTAGATCAATACTTATGGAGTGATAGAGAATATATGGATATTCTTGGGCCTTATATCCAACTCGATCCACCAACAACATTCTGTGCATCAATGTACATTGCAATGTGCGACTCGTGCGAATTACATTTATCTTTATTCGAAGTGGCATCGGGAGACACACATTTTAAAGAGATCTACACAACCAAAGTGAGTCAATTGAATCAATCACTATCTTCAATTCTAAAGATAATTTCAATAAAATAATTTCAGTCGAAAGGGTGGCAAGAGATCAGATACGTAAAGTCTGATGTGGAATTTACGTATGTTCAATTATATGTTGAAACTATAGCACGCGACTCATTCTCAGAACACTTCTGGGCAATTGACGGTTTCAAAATGTGCCAAGAGAATGGTAAAATTTCACAATTTATCCATTATCCACCTGAAAATTTTTTTCTAGAATTCAATTCGATTAAAATTAGTGGACAAGACGTTACAGCATGTCAACGTATCGGCGAAACTGATGAGATTCTAAATTTAGCGAATATTGATGACAGTTTCACAGGTAAGAATTGCATATAATCCGTTTTTGGATAATTAATGTTTGAAATTTTGTAGAAAATAATTGTACAATCAATTCGAAAAAACCAACAATAGGCAATGAATGTTTCCCATGTAATTTTCTGTATTATCAAGTGTGTTACGCGATCAAATATTGCCAAAATGATAATGTCGGACGACCAATCTGCACTTGTGCAGCCGGCTATTCTGGCAATAATTGCGACACAGGTAACAATAGATAATAAATGATTTATTGATAACAACAGTTTTGAATTGTAGCTTGCCGTTATGGTAAATACGGGATAAACTGCCAGAAATCTTGCGGTAATTGCCTCAGTAATTGTAACGCAGTTGATGGTACTTGTGATTTGTGTTCTGACGGCTTTAAAGGCGAACGTTGCGACATTCGTAATTTTACAATTCAATCGAATTTAATTAAAATTTAATCCAAACTAATTACAGCCGATTCGGGTGCTATCTTGAAAAGTCCACCAACCGTTCAAGACATTTCGTACAATTCGTGTTCGGTTAAACAAAAAGATTTCACGCTACTATCGGATGTTTATAACAAAAACGAACCCAAATATTTCGAAATCCAGTATCGGGTAATTGAGCAAAAATCGATAATTGTCGAATTATTGAATTTTCTTGTAGGATTCTTCTGGTGAAGAATGGCGGAAAGGTGAACGTTTAGATTTCGGTAATACAAATTCTGTAATTATTGACGATTTAAAAGCGGATACGCAATATTCGATACGGTCGGTATTGCTCGATAAATTCAACGAATATACAAGCGATGGCAGTTATGTCCGCGAGACTACTTTTAAAACAACCTGTCGACGTAAATATTTGAAATCTGTACAAATAGAAATCTCCAATAATTTTTTTTAGAAATAACAGAGGATAGTATTCAAGTAAATCCAAGCAATGAATCGGCTACAATCCAAATCCTAGTAAATCTCTATTTTAACTGTAGAAAATAGAATTTTATTTTAAATTTTCCAGACGGATGACACTAGTTGTAAGTTGCAGAATTGCCGAATTAGAATCAATAAAAAAAATCTGATACAAATTAACGAATCCAACACATACTTGGCCGATAATCTGACACCGTTCTCGAATTATTCGACGTTAATTGAGAATTGTGGTAATATTTCACCGTTTATTGTTCCTTTTAAAACGCTAGAAGGCAGTAAGTTTTATTAGAGAATTGTTCAATTTCTTCTATTTTCAATCGATAATTACAGAACCGAGTCTGGTCACTTATTTAACAGTAACATCGAAAACATCGAAAACAATCGAATTACAATGGAACAAACCGAGATACGAACGTGGAATTATTCGACATTATGAAGTAATTTGTAAGGTAGATTTACAATGGAATAATCGTTAAAACATTCAATAATCGTGATTTTATTTCAAGTATGTTCAATCGAAAGGCTGCAATAATCCAGCGAAACCCACAATAGTATCGACAATTAAAGTTAATTACACTACAATTAAACTGAGCGATCTCCAACCATATTCAACGTATCATATTCAAATTGCTGCTGTTACAATATTAGCGGGTAATTTTCAAACTATAGCAGTCGATACTCAAGAATCAGGTATAAGGCACAATATTTTCGAAATAATCGATAAATATGATAAATATTTTATAGAAACTGTTACAAAAGAGGAATTACCGTACATTTTCCGGATTACAGCGACAGCAAATAGCGTGCAATTCAAATTTAATCCACCGGCTGATTGTAAAGTAATTTACGGTAAATTATCAATGAAATTCAACGGTTCTTGTATCAACGAATGGTGTACGAATTCATCCGTAAATAAAGATGGATTAGATTATCGATTCGATTTGAATATTTTAGATCTATTACCGTATTCAACTTACAATTTCGATATTTATTTTTGTCGAAATGAGTGTCGAAAATTCGAACCGACTACTGTCATCATTACAAAAAACCAAAGTAATTATTGTATTGTTGTGAAATTGTTGAAAAATTCAAATCAATTCTAGGGCCTAATAGCAATTTCGATGAGTCGATTTACGAGACGGATACAACGTCGATTTCTGTACGTTTCAAAGAACCGTACCCACCGACTGGAGAGTTCCAGGATTTTCTTGTTGTTGTATTTTTGAGTAGATACCGATGGGTAACTCAACAGACGGAGATTATCAAAAAATCGACAAATAAATGCCGACTTTGGCCCGATTATTACTGTTTAACATTCGATAATCTACAATCGTACAAATCCTACAAAATTGAGGTTGTATTTAAATAATCTATAGCGAAATTAGTGATAATTTTGGTGTAAATTCAGATTTCAGCTAAGAATACCGAACCGGTCGATTACAGTCGAGTTAAATCTATTGAAAAATATCTGCAGATTGAAAGTATGAGGTTTTTATTGGGGTGAATTTCGTTAAAATTTATAATTGTAGAGCCTGATCCACCTTATGATCTATCGTTGAATTGGACTATCGATAATCAATTGATCGTGTCGTGGAAACATCCGAATTTTACAAGCGAACAATCGACGACTTTTCTGCTACGATTAGCGAATTCGGGAACAACACCAATTACAAAAAGCATCTCGTTCGATAGAGACCAATACAACTCAACTTACTCTTATAAGGTAAGATTAATTCCAACTAATCAACTTTTAAATTATTTGTTTATAGATTGAATCGTCGATTATGACAACCACACAATATCGAGTCGAGATGTCGTCGAAAAATAGTTTGGACCAAAGCGATGATGTTACAATAACCGACACAAGTCCACCACCTATACCTAGTTTAAACTCAAATCTACAGATTGATTTTATTAATTCGACAATAAAACTAAGAATTTCCCGTACAAAAGAGTCGATATTGGTGAATTCATCGATCAAAATATTGATTTCAAATGGTAATCATTCGAATATCGAACAACAGATACTCGATCGAATGCCTGAAATGGATTTAGAAATCCATCGGATTATTACCGAACATATCACGACAAATGATGAAGAATTTCTAATCAAACAGGATGCAAAAGGTGAACAATTAGTCAGTACACAACAATACACAATTACTGTGATTTTAATCAATCAATACAAGAATAAATTACGATCGAGAATTTACACGGAAATTATACCAACTGTTGTGGATATTATCGAAAGTTCCGATGGTGTATTGATAACAGTATTGATATTATTATGCGTGATATTAATATTGATTATAGGTTTTATTGTGTGAGTATTGTTTTGAAATGATCTGGCGCATCCACCAATTTTGCAATTCTACAATTTATCGATTTACAGAAAACGGAAATCTCTTCAAACCAATCTCGACAGCTTCAAACAGAGATTTATAATCAATAAAAAAGATACCGGTAAGATTTAATTGGTAATTGATTTCAAGATGACTGAATTTTCCACAATTTCCAGAAGAAAAAAGCGACGATGATGAATTGCAACTGACCCATGTACCGGATACTAAGCCAATTGTTGCACCAAAGCCTATAATACCAGTTGAAAAGAAACCGGTAAATATTCCAATTTTATATTTGACAAGTTATCAATTTTTATTAACAGTCAAAAGAGAACAATCCTGAGGTGTTGGCGAAGGAGTGGAAGTATAGCAAGCGGATCAAAATTACCGACTTTGAAGATTACGTGAAAACATCGATTGAGAACGGCGAATTGGAGCGACAACATGCTGTAATTTGCCCCAATTTACAGGGTGTCTCAACTATTTTAAATTAGAAAATAATTGCGACACTGTATTATTTATTTCATGAATAAATCTGATTTTTCCTAGTTATTCCCGCGCGGCAAAGTCAAGAGTTGTAGTTATGGCGAATTAAAAGCGAACAAATCGAAGAATCGCTACAATAACCTAATCGCGTGTCAGTATTACCAAATTTTATTATTTTAAATAGTTTTCTAATTTTATTTATAGATGACCACTCTAGAGTTATCCTGGACAAGATTAATGGGGACCAATATTCGGATTATATTAACGCTAATTATATTGATGTAAGTTTCAATTTTTCTACCATAATATTGGTCGAATTTTCGTAAATTTTAGGGCTACAAAGTAGCACACGCCTATATAGCTACACAAGGACCGAAACCGAACACACTTTACGATTTTTGGCGGATGATTTGGCATAATAATTGTGAATACATTGTAATGTTGGCTAACGTCCACGAGAATGGCAAAGTATACGATTCATCCTGTATTTATTTAGTGAATAACAAATTTTCTGTTTTCTAATTCAGAAAAAAGTTGAAAAATACTGGCCTGATATTAACGAACAATTACAATTCCAAGATATCCACATACAATACCTTTCCAATCGAGTATTTGCAGATTACGAAATGAGAGAATTCCAAATTAGTAAAGACAATCAACAGCGCAAAGTAAGTAAATAGAAAAATTTAATTCCAATTTGTTCAATTAATCGTTTTAAGATCAAACAATTACATTTTATGACCTGGCCGGATCATGGAGTACCTTTATATTCAAGAAATCTAGTGCCATTTTTACAAGAAATGCTAAAAATGCCCAACAGTTCGCGATCTCCCGTTGTCGTACATTGCAGGTATTCCAAAATAAAACTGTAAAAATCCCATTTTAATAGAATTAATTTGTAAATAGTGCCGGTGTTGGCCGGACTGGTACAATAATCCTCTGCGATATCGCCCTCCGAATGGCCGCCCGTGAGGGTGCTGTTGATGTTTTAAATATATTAGAAATGATACGCAGCCAACGATCGAATCTTGTCGATAATTTCGAACAATACAAATTGGCACATTTAGTAATTTTGGAATGTTTAGTTGGAATGCACACAAGTATACCGTGCAACGATATCGAAACGATCGTCGATCGCTGGTTCAAAGAGGACAAAATCAAAATACAAATGGATTATTTAGAGAGGACTTTATGGCAGGATCAGGCAATGAATACGGTGAGTCAAAGTGAAGAAGCGCCGCCAATCATCGAAGCGAAGAATCGCATCAAAGACATCACACCAGGTAGAATTCGATATTCTTATTTCATATCGATTAAAATTCATTTTAATAGAAATCCAAGGAAGGGTCTATCTGACCCGATATCCGGTCAATGATGAAACATCATCGTATATAAACGCCGTTAAAGTTGACGCTTTCCGAAATCCGGGCCGTTTCATTGCAACACAACAACCACTACCGACCACTGTTGGTGATTTTTGGCGATTAATCATCGAGAATAACGTTACTGTAATTGTGTCGCTCAACTCGATCGATCACAACGATAAAGTATTTGAATTCGAAATTAATTCGTTGAATTAACAATAAAATTGTAGACTTGCTGTGAATTTTGGCCGACGAAAGACAATCCGGAAATCCATCCGGTCGATTTCTTGCACCTGAAATACACCAATGTCCGTTCGATTGACTGTTGTAACGTTACAACAATTCACATCTACAACGATCGTTCGAATGAATCAACACCAATTACAGTCGATTTAATTGCGATGAAGAATTGGCCGTCGAAACAGAAACTACCGAAATCAATCGATGATTTCTTAACGTTTTGGGATGAATCGGATTTGTTGTGTCGGCGGTCGGAGAAAGTCGTAATCACTTGCTAGTAATTCACAAAAATTCATTAGCAATTTGAATGAAAATTTTTAAATTGAATGTTGTAGTGATGGTGCTACTGCCTGTGGAATTTACGTCGCCATGTGTTTTATAATCGAGAAAATGAAATTGGAACAGAATTGTGATGTCTGCCATGCTGTCAGGACAATCCGCCAAAATCGCCGCCAATTCGTTCAAGATGAAGTATTTTATTGTTTAAATTTTAATTATTTGCTAACAATTTCGTTGCAGGCGCAATTTAGGTTTCTATATGAGGCCGCCGTTAAGTATATTGAAGTATTCCAATCGTATGCCAATTTTAAATAAAAAAATCGTTAATTAAAAAAATAGCGATAACTCCAACGTACAATTAAATTTATCTTGTAATTACTTTTTTTTCCAAGGATTAAAAACAATTAAAGCACGTGCCTGAGTATTTCGTATTTATGTTTACTGATAAGCGCCCAAATAGCTCAACGTAAATAACACAGATCCTAATGACGTCGGTTATTGCGTTTTTTGTTATTCTAAATTTAAATTAGGATGTTCAAACATTGGGCATTATCACTATTAAAATTAAAAACATATTCAAAATGATGATTTTATTAATTTGATTAAAATTGAACGATGGAATGAATCAAAATCATAATTAAACAACTAAATTAACGATAATTAAGAGGAAATATTCGGAAAATAAACCAACATTAATCAATTTTAATCATAAGTGGACCTATTTAACATACACTAAATAAAATGTTAATATGTGAGATTAAACTACTAGTTTTTTTGCGATTTTTCGAAAATTTTGTGATTTTTTTTTTTGATTTTTCACATATATTTTTAAATATAGAATTAGGGGACAAGAATTCCGTACTACCTTTATAAACTAATTAGAATCGTAACAATTTCATCCAATTATCTCTTTTGTTTATCCATAATACTACAACTAAGATTGCAAAATATTTAAACTTAACACAAAAAAATAGTTAGAGAAAGCTTTTAAAACTATAATAGGCCATTTAACACACAATATCGAACATAAATCAAAAGAGTCTTCAGTTTTAACTATAAATTACAAGTAAATTCTATAGGAGAAAGCTTATCAATGAATGGATAAACAAAAGGGATACGAGGCTGTTCTGGGGGTCGATTACTCAATATTATACAACATGCACACGTATCCAGAGGATAAAGCCGGCGGCAATAGTGGTGAAGTTGGTGAAAGTACTGCAAAGCCTAAGAACATGAATGTCCTTATCAATACTTGTCGATCGGAACGATCCGATGAAAATACCTAATACAATCAAATTTAATTAAAATAATAATTAAATAATTGAAATATAATTGATGAATATTTACAACAATGACATGTTTGCAGTTTAATTGTTCTTCAGCAGCTTCAAGTAATGCCACAAATGCCTCACGGGAACCCTCCGGTAGTACATGTGGTGGTAATGCCACGAATAATGTACGACCACGTAACACAGCATCCCATGGTTGACGGGCAGTACGGAATATTAGTCGCAATGGTGGCGGCGACTGGCCCCTGGTCTCCCCAGGGGCATCAGGACCACCACAGAGGCCCGGCGCCCAAAGACATGTTATAACAATCGGTGTCACTGGCACCGGTTGTTGAAGTTGTAGTTGTCGATGATGCACGTTTACTGCTCAACATGTTCCTAAAATTAAACAAAAATAAAAAAAATTAACACAAAATAATACAATACAAAATACTTGCTTATTAATATTAATAATTGGTTCAATAATACTAATAGGAGCCATGATTTTAATTATAAATCATCGATACACGATATAAGAGAAATAATCTCGAACTGAGCTTGGACAATTGTTTTGACCGTTTTAATACCCACAAATATGGACAGAAATGTATTTTTATCACCTAAATCTATCCTTTTCTATCCAAACATAATAATTTTTTATAACCGAAATAAACGACAATAATAATAAAGTTGTATGAATTGAGAAATTATTCCGATAAAAATCGAGCCTATATTTCTACAATAATGATTCGAAATCAAATGGAAAAGTACCAGGTCAAATAGTATACATTTATCAAAACAAATGGCCAATTAAATATTGAATGAATTTCTTCATACAACATAAACAGACAATTCGTATGGTCGACTATATTGTGATGACATAAAGAATTTTCTAGAAAAACTCTTATCTTGTATTTTATGATATACAATAAATGTAGGCTTATCTCTAATAGAAATTAGACTGACGATTGTTCTAATGATTGCTTTTTTTCTAAATTAATCTAATTGTAAAATAGTCATAATAATAATAGAAATAATCGTGTTAAAAAGAAGATGGCGGCAGTGTTGTTAGTCTTGCAGACATTGAAGATAACCTTAATTATCGAATTTCCTGTTTAAAATTCCAATTGTTTTGTTTACTTACGTATTACTTTTAAAATTACTACTACTACTGCTTAATATAGCTGGCATGGCTTCGTCTTTACTATTTGAATCTGAATTAATTGCCTCTATGGCACTTATAAACATAATTTTTATCGAGCGAAACGGAAATTTAAAAAACGGAAAAACGAAAATCCGAAATTAAAAAAAAAATAAACACACAACAGACGAAAAATTCAATCTGTACAATAGACACGAGTGCCTTTTAAATTGGACTTTTCCACAATGGCGATTTTATCAAATGTATGTCGTTGATATTGTTACACATCACCTCACCACACCACTTACGATTATCAAATGTCAATGTTGACGTCGTTTGACAGAAATTGAGGCGCGCATGCGCCACACTACTAGCGTATAACTAATTGTAGCGCACAATAACAATAATCTTTAGAGCGAATTTCAAAAAATCTATTTCAAATCATTAAATTAGAATAAATAGATTATAAATTTGAAATTTAGGTTAGAAATTTAAATAAAATATAAATAATTTCATTGTTTATTCAACTTCTGTTATTTCTTTTAACTAGAACACTCTATATACAATTTGTACGTTTTGTTATTGGTTGATGTCACGCATGCGTATTAAAGCGCAATTTGACAGAAATATAGACAGAGATAGATATTGCATTAATGAAGCATTTGGGTTTATCGTCTATTTCTGTCTAACAAATCGGTTGTTAAAACAGTTGCAATTTGAATTTGACTTTTAGAGACGTTCGATCAGTGCCTGTGTTTTCGTTAATTTTCTTCTATTTTATTCAATTTCCAATTATAATTCCAATAATATGGAAAATAAAGACGATAAAGGTTTATTTAGGAAACCGTCAATCAGAAAGAAACAACCACTACCACCGGTTCGTGAAACTTTAACGAGTCGTATACGCCTGTTGAAAGCCGATCCGTTATTAGCAAAAGAATTAGGGATTGAAGATTTAAATAAATTGACTACAATGAAATCGAGTAAAGATGGTAATTTATTGGATCGTAAATTAAAATCTTATATTAATCAGTTTGGTGATAAGAAGACTACAATTCAACATACAAACGATAGTTGTCAACTAGAGGGTTCTAGAAAACTACCAACTAATAATGGGGAAAAATTAACGGTCGATAGTGATAAGAAATTGGATGTGGCTAAAGTGAAGAATAATACCAGTAGTTTCCATCATTCGCAATTCTTATCGTCGACAAAATTAACAGAGACGAAAGTAAAGAAAGTCGATTATATCAAACAGAATATAGAACAAGCTTCCAAAAAGGCAAAAATTAAGAATTTACAACCACAACAGAAGAATCGAGTGATAAAAATCGAAAAACCGAAACCAATCCGACGATCGTTATCAGCTCAACATCTCGATCGAAAGAATGGTAAACGTATCAATGATAAACCAGAAGCTTGTATTAAACGTACTGAAATAACACAATCGCTTGAAGAAATTCGAAATATTGATAAGAAGATTGTGGTGCAAATATCACCGGTCGTTGAAGAGAATTTAACATTTAAAACACCGTCAGCTTATCAACGACGTAGTGTTATCAATAATAAAACACCAGCTACGAGTAAAAATAATCGAAATACGACAATATTTGGATTCACATCAACCCCGTACAATTTACAAAAACGTTTAGTTGAATGGTTGGAAAAACGTGGACGGGCTGTAAGCGATTTCCAACATTTGAAATGTTTTGGAATCGATCAAAATTTACAACAAAATCGACAAATTGAAGAAAATAAAGAAAATGTTGAAATTGTTACAGAAGATAATTTGGAGGATATTGCAAAAGGAATCTTAATCGATCTACAAAATTTGTTAACTGACGGCTATCCGGTTCAACAATGCGAAATTTGGTTGCGTTTAATCGAACAGAAATACAACAAACTCCATAAAGAGCCGGATTATTGGGAATTGCGGGCGTTAATTGAACAATCTCGAGGAAATATAACAACAGCCGTTGAGTGCTATCAAAATGCGATAATTCAAGGCGCTGAAATACGTTCTGTTGATGAATCATTGGAGAATTTATTGCAAAAATTCAGTCTTTTAAATATAACGCCGACAAAACAACAAATTGACGGTAATAATGAGCGGCAACGCATTATAAAAGACGCACGCAATGTATTTAAATCGAGTATTATACAGTTTGCTGTAAAAGAACGTACGTTGAAGAATCGCAGTAATGATAATAATAACAATATTGATGTTGATAAGAAGTTTATAATAACGCCAGTACGGCGCAGTACTAGATTATCACGATCGATAAAATATACATCGACGCCTGGTACGAAAATTTACTCATCTTTAAAAGACGTTGAAAGTCCAATACGACGAAATTTGGACTTTCAAGACAACCCAGCTCTTTGAGCATTTTAATTTTTATAATTTAAACCATTTTCTAATAAACTAATGCTGACGCATAACGAATTTATTTAAAACAAATCAACCAAACCATAACAAAAATTAGAATATATACACAATCTAGAATCTAAATAAAATTAAGACACCCTTATACTGTAATTTACCCCGGAATAGAAAACGATTTCAATTATTTCCTCCTATTAAATATATAACGATTCATTAGAAAATTCGCCACAAACGGCCATACAATCATCAATATAAACAATTGGAATGATATACCATTATTACGATTTAATTGTTTTATATTTGAACGTTCCAATATTGTAATTTTCGCCGATAATCGTTCGATGTCTGTTTGTAAATGTTGCACAGCTTTCGTTATCTCATTCGAGATATCCGTGTGCGTCGATTTTTGCCGTGTTCTCGATATATGAGCTGTACCATTTGGTAAATCGTAATATTTCCTCGTCTCTGGATACTAAAATTTCAATTTAATTAATTTTTGAAAGTTAAATTATAATTAAAATGACTTCAGTTGTATCGATGTATTCATCGTCGTCACTGTGATCGGAGAATTGTCCCGTTGGATTTGTTTCGTTAGTACGCGTCGGCGAAGCTTCCCGTGAGGCTAAATTTAAATTTACGATAAATCAGTAATGCGCAACGTCCATATCGAAATAATTTACCAAACGGTGAATTTGGGTGCGACCGAAACCGATCGATAACATCACCGGCGATCAATTCTAAATCGTTCGTATTGATCGACTCCAATTCGTCCGTGGGTGCTTCAAGGAAACTCGCCACTTTATCCGAATAACTCATAGTTTCAATAATACTGAAATTATAAATTTAATCGATTTGATAATAATGATGGTTATAGAATTACCTATGCAATTCTTCAACATATTGAGCCATTGCTTCAGATCTTGACATGTCGGCTAAACGTTTCCATGCATCGTATTTGGCACGTCCTACCAGATCGTAGAAGGGTGGCCGGCGACCAGTGCATGGGCCTTCTGTTGCTTGTTTAAAATAACCGTAGAATTTCAACATCAACTCATTGCTGGGCTGATAGGGCCCTGTTTTAAACGAAATAAAAATTAGAGTGTACGCTGAAAATGATACAATTTTAAAATCTATTAGGAGATAGTTTGAGAAAACAGGAAATAGTTATATAATACTTTCTCTTGATATTTCGGTAAACTTCCCTACGCTTATTCAAAATTATTGGTAAAATTGCTATTGTAATTGGCGCTAATTGATTAAATATTAATTAGAAACAGCCTTGAACTGTGGCCTTGATTCCACAACAAAAATTATCTACAATAAAAATATAATGAGTCAATAAAATGCCTCCAATTAACCATTGTTAAAAAAAATTATTGAAAAATCATACATCTGTAATTATAATAACAATATTCAATTTAAATAAATAGAAAAATATTAAAAATATGAGTATTTTTACCATTTTTCGGTAGGCTTCGGATCACATTTACAGCTGCATTGAATTTCTCTTCTGTTGTCATCTTGAGTTTCTAGCAAATAAAAAAAATTGAAAAAACACTAGCCTTATTGTTGCTTTTATCACAAATGGTGCATTATTTTCGATAGTACGAAAGTCAATTAATTGTCAAAAATATTAGAACATTACATATTTCTACATCATCATTGTTATCATCACCACAACAAAAAAACCAGTTTCCCAATAGGAACTTTGAGCTTGTTGCGTTGGCCAACGTGCGATATTGTAGCGGACTACGTTCGGAAATAGAACGACTGATTACAAATTCATTTAAAATTAGCCAAAATATTGTAGAAATTTAATTTAATTGCCCTATTAGCGCTACCAACAGATTTTCATTTTAACGGCGAAATTTCATTAAAATTCAGCAATTTTAGCCATTAAATTGTATTTGATTGAAGATTGATTTTCAAATAAGAACATAGTTTTATTTAAAAGCATGCAAAACAATACGGTTGTAACAACCTACAATATTAAAAACGAAATTCAGTCTTCATCAATTAATTAAACATCTTTTTAATGATTTCGCGTTTATTAACTTTGCCCATAGTATTGCGCGGTATATTATCGACGATTTCCAATTGTCGTGGCAACGAATATTTCGGTATTAGTTTCTTCAAATAATCGTTAATCCGTTCTAATGTTATCAATTCATCAATATTTGATTTAACAACAATTGCAACGATTTTTTCACCATATTGATCATCTGGTACACCGACAACAACACATTCTCTTATTTCCGGATTTGATAAGATTGCCGTTTCGATTTGTAATGCACTAATTTTATAACCGCCAGACTTAATAATATCGGCACTTTTACGGCCGAGTATTTGGAATTTTTGTTTAACGCCATCATATAAACAAACATCACCAGTTTTGAAATAACCATCGTTAGTAAAATCGTTTTTAGTATTACGTTTATAATAAGTTCTAAATAAACCATTACTTTTCACCAATAAATCACCGGTTATTGTATTCGATTGATCAGTTGTAATTTGATTATTCTGATTACTACAACTTAATAAAGTTTGATAATTGTTATCATCGATATTTTCAGCTAATTTGATTGTAACACCAGGTAGTGGTAAACCGACATAACCGGGTTCTCTTTCACCATTATAATTGTTTGATAATATCATACCGGTTTCGGTCATACCGTAACGCTCCAATAATTGATGGCCGGAAATTTCCAACCATTTCTCAAATATTGGCGCCGGTAATGGTGCCGAACCACTTACCATTAAACGTATTTTGGTTTTCAAATATTGCCGAATATACGTTACCATCTTTGCATCTTGACTAAATAGATTCTCATACGATTCTATTAATTTTGAATAAATCGTTGGTACAGCCATATAAACATTAATTTTCTTAATATTCTCCGATTTGATATCGATACCAAGTAAATATTTCCATACAGTATTTGAATCGAATTTCGGTAATAATTCCACTTGGGCGCCGATAGCTAACGGACATAATAACGCATTCACAATACCGTGGACATGATTTAATGGTAAAGTATGTAAAATACAATCATCATTAGACCATTTCCATGCCTCTATTAATGTATTCATTTGATAATTAAGATTATTATGGGTTAAAACAACCCCTTTTGGACTACCAGTAGTACCGCTCGTATACAAAATCAAAGCATCATTATTTGTATAGAACGATAACGGTAATGGTGTTGTTAACGTATCATCTGATTTTAACGTCTCCATTTGGATTGTATTCAATTGTAATTTATCATCCAATACATGCAGGGCAGTATTTGTAGTTTTCGCTATTTTGTTTATTAGTTCTGAATATTTTTGTGTTGTTATAAATAGATTTGCATTCGTATCGTTCGCGTAATACAACAGAAGATTCTTTGGATGTTTCGAATTCAATGGGACAGCTAAAAAAATAAAACGATCACGATAACAAATTGCTATTTCTAAAACGAATTGTTGATTTAATCTTATCATATTATTTATTTATCACAACTTATCAACCAAGGTTATTTAAGGTGTATTATTTGAGAACTTACCAATATGTCCGGCCATCCAAATTGCCCATAATGTTATAACATAATCAGCCTCATTATCGCATAAAAATAATACTCTGCCCTGTTCTTTACTGTGGATTTTCTTCAAGATATCACTCGATAGTAGTTTAGCCGATTTGAATAAATTCGCATAAGAGTATCGACCGATTCTATCCTGGATTGCTATACGATCTGAATTTAAATTAATATTACCGAAAATCGTATATTGGTCGGTTGTTATTAGCGGTTTTGTTTGCGTTTGTTGATGGCGTTTCTGATAGAAATTCCAATTTTTTATTGTTGAAAAACAACGCAAATTACGGAGCAATGCCATATTTTACGGATTTTCTACAACAAATTAAAACTCACCTATTCTTTATTTATTTATTTATAACAAAAATAATAATCTTACCATTTACAAATGATTATAATTGAAGTATTTTTTTACAATTTTACAAACGTCAACTGTTTAGATATGTAAGGTTATGTCGCATAGATCTATAACCTAGATGGCGCTGTATGTACTCCAAAATTAGCAGGCAACCAAAATTACTTCTACTGGCGAGTATGTTCTTAAAGAAAGCCAATAGTAGATTTTTTTCAAGAAAATTGTATCAATTATTATTGTTAATAGATCGACTAAAACCTTGCTTCCATCTATGCAATTAATCCAATAAATAAATATTTAAAATCGACACCACAGATGAGTTACTATAATTATAGTCAGTGATTCGTGATAGATTGCGATTTCAATTCGATAGCAGTTCAATAATTTCTTTAAACACTCCTGTGATTCATTTCTAATTAGTGGATCGAAATTATTTACCTAACTTATAGGCTGTATATGCATAAAATCTAACAATCGGTTGGAGAAAACTCAAAGTCTCACAATTCGAATTTTTTGTGCCATGATAATGGTGTATCAACTATTCTACAAATAATATTCAGCGATATTAAATGTTGTTATTAAGGATTGTTGTAGATTACTCGACTAATAAGTTGTTGATTGTTTCGATAGAATTTCAGGTGGTCGTAAGTTATTTTCATTGTTCGACGATTTCCCAACAGCCGAACCACTAAAACAATTTTACACTCTGATTTGGGTCGACGATTATATTCAGTACCTGCTACCATTTCTCATTTTCACACCCATTCCTGAAAATTTATTAATAATTTTTAGGGCAAATAAACATAACCTCAAATCTTACATTTTCATTTCTTCTTTAAGGCACATTTCCAAATATTTTCCTGTAATTCCTTTAATGAAAGCTCCCAATTTTTCTTTTTTTTTGTAAATCAGCTTCCAGGAGTTGTGAATTTTTCGAAATTAAATCTTAGAAGTGTGAAAATGTTAGGTTATGGAACTTGTAAACTGTCAAAATTATAACAACAAAGATAGGAAATACGAATGTAATATATTAGAAAGAGATGGATCTATTGNCGGGGGTTGATAGAACAACGAAAATATTTTCCAGATGTAGTTCCGGTGGAAAAACGGGTGAAAATCAAATTTCAGACACTTTCATCAATTAGAACTCTTTAAACGTCTAATAGGCCGACCACTTGGCTCACTCTGTATATAGTGACTTTAATATTGTACGCTGACAGCGCCATCTGTAGTCGCTTTGTAATCCGAATTTGATAGAATTCTGTTGGTTGTGTAGTCTACTACATTATCGACTTTCGGCGCCAAACTTCTAAAAAGTTAATCAAATTTCGTTCATATTCAACAAAAATCGATTCAATTACCGGTTAATCAGTATTAGTGATAGTGTTGATGTTGTTTTAATGTGAATTTTATGCGGTTTGATTGAATTTTCGGTTTTATGCGCATGTAGTTGTGTGGGTAGTCGTTGTCCTCCTATACATGCACACTTTTTCGGTGTATATTTGTCTGTGTGTGTGTGTATGTGTGTGTGTGCGTGTGTGTTGTGGCGAGAAAACGGTGTATAAAACGCGAGCCTAGTGTCCAATATGTGAATGAACTTTTTATAAAAACCGACAGTCGTTGTTTACATGTATTTATAAATGTGAATGTTTTAACAAAACAACAATAATAATAATAATAATATCGTTATTATCGCATTATTTGTTTATAGTATATCGACAAATTTATGAATTTTTTTCGGATAATTAAAACTCCACACACATGTATATACATACACACATACATTCACACCAATTGATAGATGGGGAGACGTCGTTTTGTGAATGTGTGTGCACTTGTACGTGTGTTGTTAATGTGTGAGTGTGTGTTTGTGTGTGTGTGCATGTATACATATAGAAAAAATACAATTTCCATCATTAAATCAACGAGAAGAATTAATCAAGTTACTATTCAATAAAAAAAAAACAAAACAACAAACAAAAAACAGTATAGAAACAAAACAACAATAGAAATCGAAATGAATAAAATATGAGGAAGACATATTTAATAGGGATATGTGTGTTGAATCTAACCGTTTAATAACGTTCATATTGTTGAAAGTGGTGATGTTATCGCCACCACCACCACCACCACTGCCACAACACCACCAATCTTGTGGTTCGAATTAATTTTGAGTAAGATTGAGGGAAAGTACCCGAAAAATCAAGAAGGTTATGGTAGAGCTGTCATATTTGTTTTATATTGTTTTACTAGTGAGCGAATCCATGAATGGAAAAATGGTTATAGTAGGCTATATTAATAATTTATCGATAATTAAATATTTGAGTGATGCAAGATAAGTGTTTTAATAATAATAATAATAATAGTGATAATAATAATAATAATCATAATGAAGAAGAAATGCATATTATTGCATCCGATCGACGGCTACTTGATACAGCAATCTTGACAAAATGTACAAAAATGACAACAGAAGAAAAACAAAAGATAAACTATGGTATGAATGGAAATGCCAACTTAGATTGTGAATTATCACCACCGCCAACAACAAAAACCAATTATCAATCAGGTGGACGTTTAAAATTCTTCAAAGGTATTAGAAATAAAATCAAATAAATTATGTGTGTATTTTAAATCGAATTATTGTCTAGATGGAAAATTCATTTTGGAATTGGAACGGGCACGTGAAGGTGAACGAATTTCTTGGGTATCGGTGCCGAGGAAGACGTTCTGGCCGCCACAAGGTACATCAACACCACCATCATACCGTCAAGAGAGCAGTACGTCATTGAGTGGTAATTGAATTTCGTTTAATTTAAATAATTTTTGTATTGTTTTTTTAATGATTACCAGTTTCAGATGATAACAGTTCGATACAATCATCGCCATGGCAGAGGGACCATTCGTGGAAACAACAACAACCACGTCGGGATCAATCGAAGGAATTGGCGTTTTTTTATTGGCGCCATCCGAAATTGCGTCGTCGATTGAAAAAATACGAAATTAAACAGAAATGTCGACGTCCCTACTTCTATTACCATAACAATAATAACGATAGTAATAGTGATAATGATGATAATAATAGAATAACAGAAACTAATGATATAATAGTGAAAAATATTGTGTGCAATAATATTAGTAATAGTAATAATCGTACGAAATTATCATTGTTGAAAATTATACAGAATTTAATTGATAGTAAAACAAATGAGAAATTCTATAATAATATTATAACAACAACGAATTGTCGTGTTGAAACGGTTGTATCGCCTAGGAAACGATTCTTACGTGAAATGGAGAAAGACAAAGTATTAATTGATGATAATTGTTTGAAACGTAGCCGTAATAAAACACCAATAGTGACTTGTAATAGTGGCAATATTACTAATAATAATAATAATAATAATAGTGGTCAAATGACAATTAAAAATAGTAATTCTCTTATAAATGGTGATGATGTTAAAACTGTAACACCAACAACATTACAACATCATCAAAAAAATTGTAGTTATAGTATAACATCATTATTAGCTGATGATAGAGTTAAAAGATCACCAAATAATTCACCTAGTCGTTATAATCCAATTGTAACACAATTTGGTTCGTCTACAACAACAATAACAACAACAACAACAACAACAACGATAACAACAACGACAACAACAACGATAACATCATCACCATCATCTTCATCGTCATCATCGTCGTCGTCGTCGTCATCGTCGTCATCATCATCATCATCGATAACGCCAGGCAGTGAAGATCGTTTATATTCAGAGAATGTTGATAGATTACGAAGTATCGAACTTTCAGTAAGTTTATTAATTTTGTTTATATACTGTGATTTAAAAGAAGTACATAATGCCTATAAAAGAAGTTACCATCGCGAAGAAATGGCGTCATCATCTTTTTTTTTTATTTAGAACACTTATTTTTGAATTTTTTCTGGAAGAGCATATTTTTCTGCGNTGTACTACTCCATACAATGAAAATATTTTCCATATGTAGGTGGAAAAACGGGTGCATACCAAATTTCAGAAACTTTCATCAATTAGTACTCTTTAAACGTCTAATAAGCCAACCACTTGGCTCACTCTGTATAAATAATAGTATAATGACCTAAATTTCGTTGAATATTTGAAAAATTTGGTTCGAAAACTTGAATTATGTATCATTAAAATAATTGTCCAACTGTTTCCAATTTCTTGTTTGAGAAATTCGACATAATGAAACCAATTATTTGGTAAAAACGAATGAATAAAATAAGAATTCAAGCTTTCTTTATGGATGTATTAACGATTATTTACGAATTTATTGCGAAAATACATTTTTTTAATGTATTTTTTTAACGGAAACGGATCAAAAATAGACGTAAAATTAAATTGATAAAGACAGAAAAAACATCGGAAAATTTTTGATTCTTATTTTGCTTGATACTGCGGGAAAATCATTGAAAAATTGACTAAATTATAGGGAAAATATAGAAAATTATATTAAATTCACTCACTTAAAGATTGACGAATAAAAGTCGCTAACTTCTATTAATTTAATCCCTTATAAATCTAGTAAGTTTATTTATATTTAGTTGGCATTGCAATTAAATTACCACATGATCATAAAAGTATTGTTCTAAATAATTGGCTATTTTAAAATTTAGCACCATTATAGAGAAACAAATGTTTCGTTTTCAATGATATACTGCTAAATTATTGGTTATTTTCAAATTTTGCACCTTTATAGATAACCAATGATATGTTTTCTAAATAAAACCTTATATTCAGTGAGTGAATCGAGTATATACTCATTGCAATATCTCATAATTGGCAAAAAAAGCAAGAAATCGACTACTAAATCAAAAAATAATGTAACTTAGGTCCTTAAGTTTTAGTTAATTTACCGGCAATCTAACAAACCTATCTAAATTTCATGAGATTTGAAAAAAAGTAGAAAAAAAAACATTCTAAGATTATCCTTTGTAACTCAGAATTGAACCGGAATTTTTAAAACAGGTGCGGAAACAGAACTAGTTTCCAAACCTTGCGCAAATTCCACGCTTGCAGAACCAGAAACAGACAAGATTATTGTAGATTCATTAGAGGATATTTACTGTTAATTAAAAACAATCCAATTTCCTATTTTGCAAGATAGTGAAAACTAAAAACAGCACGTCAATTATTAGTAAATAACTTTTCTAAAATGCTACTAGTAGTTTTCCAATTTAAAGGAAATAATAGGAAAGAAATCTCATTGTTTTAAGATTTGTAATTTTACGCTTGGAAACTATCATGAACAAATCTAGTCAGTAGTAAAACAAAAACAAACGATATGGTCTAATTCCTCTATTGTTTCTGTTCTTAACTCTCTAATAAAAATATTTGAATTTTTTTTTAGCAGGCTGATAAACGAGCATATCAAGCGGCAGCAGCAGCAGCAGCAGCCGCAGCTGCAGCAGCATATCCAAATTATTTACCATTCATGTATCCATATTCATTACCACAATATTATAATCTTGGTATGTATAATAGTGGGCGTTATAGTATGGTACCGCCGATTTATCATCATCCACCACCAATACAACCACCATTACCACCTGCCACACATCATCACCATCACCATCCACATCATCCACAACCATTGGTACCAATACAGATGGCATTAAGACACAATAATCCGATTGATGGTAATGTTTGGACGACATCGACGACTACTACAACAACAACGACAACTGAGCCGATTCGTGGGGTTGAAAATGAACATCGGGATGATAATAATGGTGATATTTATAAAATAAATTCATTTCTATACTAATGTTTGTATTGCAGATATGCCTTTGAATTTATCGAAACATGCTGGCTGAAAGTGCCTTTTTATCCAATACTACAATTATAATAATGCAGATTTTTTTATTGTAATCGACTTTAATTCTAGTTGTCTATATTTCTTATTTCTCTATTAATGTACGATGTATCATGTACAGCTTATCTATAGTAGATCTAGTAATCTAGTAATAACTAAAAATAGTAGTTACACCAAAAATTCAATTAAAATAAAGAAATTTTCAAAATTTTAAGGTTATAAACAAATGAATATCACTTCAGTGTAACCAATTTAAGAATACAATTTTAACCATAAATTTCCCTATAATAGTTACTAGTTATTGGAGCTTTAAGTTGGCAACCAATTCAAAACTTTTTACTATATGACTAGATTTACTATTATATTTCATTTCGTGTGTGATATCCTATTTTATCTACAATTCAACATATAAATAAACACTCTATTATTAACACGTTCAGCCCGGTGTGAACCACCGGTGGTTCACAGGCTTGGCTTTCATCTGGCGGCGTGAACCATCGGTGGTCTACACCTCGTTTGCTCCCTGTGCCGGCGTGAACTACCGGTGGTCCACACATAGTTTGCTATGGAATAGTGAAACAAACAAGCGCCGCCAGACGAATAAACAACTGATAATCTCGAGCCCGCCAACCATACGGAGTTTGATAAAGTGCTCCGGGTTGAATGTGTTAATGTTATAGTTATTTTAAGCTCCAATTGTCGGAGTCGACAATTCGTGTATATAAATGAGACTGTCTTCGATTATAATTGATGGCGAGATTTAATAATGGGGCGAAGAAAGTGTAAAAATTCTGTGCAATTAAACAATAAACAACATTGACCATTATCACAAATGGTTGTATATATAGTAATAATGATTTTATAGAATTTTTATTGATATAGATTCGGTTTTATTTAATCAAACTGAAAAATTCCAGTCATTTTATACACGTAAAACTAAACATTTCAACAGTTTTTTTCTCTTATTTTACAATTGGAATTTATTTATTTTTCTGTGTGTTAACAAAATGTATGCATATTAATTTTTTTTGTTTTTATATCTGTGTGTGTGTGTGTGTGTATGTTTGTATGTCCTGATAAAGTTTAATGAACAAATTGTAATGAAATTGTACATAGATTTTCTAGACAGGAAAACATGAAAATACAATATTGCTTCTCATTTATAAAAATAATAATCAATTAATTATAGTAGTAATAATAATAATAATAATATTAATAATAATAATAATAATACATGTATGTGTGTGTATGTATAAATTCTATATTTTCGTAAAATTATTCTGATAACAAAATAAACGAAAAAGACCATATAGAATTATGATTTTTTTATTATTACTAATTGTGATTATTTATAAAATTCTCTAAAAATTTTAATTTAAATATACAATTTAATCCATAATGATTTTAATCCTATAAATAATTTTCAAAATTCGCACCAAAAATATATCAGCATTACCATCAGCCCCCTGATTATAAAAACACTCGCAACGAAGTGGCTGTCATTTCGTCAAAATATAGGT
>JACDRP010000508.1:0-40072 GCA_013841185.1 Hycleus phaleratus | reverse complement strand
TCTTTACTCACATGTTTTGATCGACTTCAGAGTCTCAAATTTGGAAGCCACCGTCTATAAATCTTTAAAATATTTTTGTAACCAATAGGACTTATCTTTAGCATGCGGTATTGTGAGAAATTTTGATTCCGCCCCATATCGATTGCGTTTTTCGGGTAATGGGGGAAAAATTGTCGCAATAAACCCAAACTCCATTAAAACACATAAATTATCCTTTCTTACAATCGATATTGTTCACATATATGTACACATACAAATATGTATAGAGAAATAGAAACGAAATATACAACATTTCAATTGGGGAAAACTATTGTTAAAGTTGACTCATTGCGAACGTTTCATAAACTGTCATCAGATGTTTTATTAGGGACCCCGGGTATCTATCGTATATCACCCCGTTCAAATAAACGCAGTCCCCGATTTTATACGCCTATACACTATTACTGGTGGCAATGGTATTTTGTTTGTATATAGATCCAAAATACATAAATCTATCAATCGAATTTGTAATCGCATCATCAATATCGCTATACCCCCAACTGTATATATGAATTAGAACACAAAACTACTAACCAAGCAAGTCAATTTATAATCGACTATAACTTGTGGAGAATTACGCGATTTTCCCGTTGAAAATAATAATAATAGCGCGCGATTTAAGAGTTCGATGGACCTTTAATACTTTTACACACATTATATATGTAGATAAACTGAATTATTTCAGTCTAATGGTCGGCTTTCAGTCGGTACTGAAAACCACGATGATGTATGCGGTATTTCATTGGATCAAATAAATTGTGTCAGTTTGTGAGTGTTTATGACTTGTATATGAATATCATGACGTGGTTATACGTAGCGACCAAATATAGAAAACTTATATCAACATAAATTTGATATAAATTTAACCAATTCACTATTATTTTAAATAATAAAAATTGTCTTTATCGTCTGTTAAAAATAAAGAAAATCCTCTTAAAAGTCCCTTAATAGACAACTCAACATCTGCCCATCATTCAACCGCACAAGCTCCTTTTTCTTGAAATTCTTTCGGGATTAGAACTGTAGTAGTAGTAATAATAGTAGTCGACTCATAGTTATAGTAGTAGTAGATGGCGATAAATCGTCTCGACATGTAGCAAATACAAAATCAGCAATGTATATATGTATATAGTGAGTGCTTGGCTTGAATTAATTCGAATCACGTTAACGAACGTTAGTAAATTAGAATTTTGGGGGATGGGTGATGATGGTAGTGTTGTAGGTCCTTCATTGAATCTATCTGTGTGTGTGTGTGTTTGTACCCCAGGACCTAGCTGCGGTCAGCACTGACAGGCCGCTGTTCTGCAAATGCACACGAGACCCCAGCATTCTCTCGTGATTTACGTCTTAACCTCGTTTTATATAATGTCAGCAGGACGAAATAAACCGGACAAGGGCTGAATTATTGTCAGTCAAACTTTAATTCACTTTAAACGATAATAATAACAATTGTACGTGTATTAATGGAATATTGATCTATTCGAATAATTCGACTGTTTTTATAAAATTTTATTCAGCTAGTTTCTCGTTAACCGTCCCATAGCCGCGTCGTATTGTCCTCATTTCACGAATGATTCAATTTTATTTAATTCGTCTCCGTAGTACCACAAAACATTTCGAAAACCAACACAAACAAGACGAAGACAAAACGATAGGACGAGATAGAGACAAGTTGTGGATTTGTCCTCCTGTTTTATAACTACTGGGAAAATCAGTACGGGGGATGGTTATTGAAGATAAAGACAAACTGTCTATATCGCTCCCTTCGTCTATTCGTAGCCGTTGGAGTATAATGCATAATTCGGTCATAAAATATGTCAGGGTCTGTAGAATTGAACGCTATCCTTCAAAGCAGTAGGGGCAGGTGGTGCGGGGACCGGAGGTATAGTAGATTTATTGGGCAATAAAGTATTATAATTAAACGCGCACAGAACCCGCGATGTCACTCGGGTGCTACGTCTATAAATCTAAAGGGTGGCTCTCTCCTGTATGCCAGGCAGATTGGACGAAACGTACGGACATTCACTCACATACACATTCGCATAAGGTGAATTCTAACTTTATATTGTATAGTGAACATACAACCCTCGTGATAGCCGATGAAGCGATTCAAAAACTGGACAGGAAACATATAAAATCCTCGAATATAACAACGTCGCGACTTTCATGCTTTATTGAAACAATTTCCAATATAAATCATACCAAGATAAAACACGCACTGACCGCTTTTATGAACTTGGTAGGACTAGATGACGAATGGGATGGACATGTTCCAATTGTAGAATAAGAAAATGCTTACCTGAAACAAAGAGAAAAATGCGATGTTAGATTGAAATTGAAATTCAATTCCGTTTCAAAATTTTTTCTTGATTGCTAAATAAGTTGGTACGTCGACTATAATAATGGTAATAATTCACGTGTTAATTCTTAATTGGTAACACGTGGGCATAACGGCGTGGGCGCGAACCGTTCCATCATCACTAGGGAGTCCAGGTGGTGGTAAAACGAGAATTCCCACAATCTCCTGTTGTTTTTAATAGATGGCTTAGTGGTTTACCTCCTGCAAGTCAATCAACACCGCTCATCGTTCAAATTAAATAGAAAAATTACAATTTTCCAACAATTCCTTCTCTTGTATTTTTTCCCATCGACATTGAAGCTATTCAACGATGATACTGTTGTTAGTGGAGAGGAAGTTCGGGCGAGTGACGGGAAGGACAGCCAGCGCGTGCCGACCCTTTGACACCAGATCATTTGTCGAACCCCGGGAGGTCCCTCCGTACTTACACATACTCACACATTCACACATACACACAAATATATTCAAACACAACTCAATCAAGCATTCGTTAAAAAAAATAAACGGAATGACCTGCAAAATTAATGCTTCACTGATAATAACGGAATTAACCCTTTTCATTTTCCAAATGGCCAAGAGACAGATTTTTGAATGATCGCCTGAAAATAAAACAACAAGAATATCCTATCATAAAGCAGGTAGAATTTAGAATTTCGGTTTAATTAATATAAAGAGTGGACTTGGAAACAATTTTAATGATGTCCAGAATGGTCGTGATGGTTGACAGATGGTTTGGTTGTATTAGATGGAGAGACGGACGTGAACTGGACGACAAATGTGACGAAGGTCCAAAGGATTTACATCGATAAAAATCCTAAAGTCTACATGATGTTTGGATAGTCAAACAGCTGAGTTAATTTCAGTTAACACTAACTGACATTTGCGAATTTAAAATTTGATTATGTGGAGAAAACGGCGCAAATATCCAACAAAAATAAGTCGATTTTTGTTGAATTAATTAATAACGTTCTTCAATCTTCTAATATCGACGAAATTCGTTTGAATGTGGCGATTTTATTGCGGTGGTTGGAAAATTCCTTGTTTTTATCTAAACTGACATACAGCAGGGACAATCGGTCTAAGCGGTTCATTGCATATGCAATGCTTTCCAAATGTCTATTTAAGCAGAAAAGTATTTGTCCGTATCCTTGTAAACTTGACGGAGTTTGTTGGATATTTACAAAACAGGACACATATTGAAAAATCCAACTGACTTATGCCAATTTCGGGATTATTAAAAGGCGCACATTTCACGCACAAACCCACCCAACACGATTTACATACATCCAAACATGTAGAAGATTCAGGAAATGTTGTTTTCGAACTTTTCAAATGCCCTTCAAAACTTTTTCTTAGTTAGTCATTAATCAATAGCCTATGGTGATTTATAAATCGCACTAAATTACCGAAAGATTCAGGCATCATTTCAAAAACTGGAAAGACGTATGAGACCTCATTTCAGAATTTAATATCAACTTTTGACAAATGTTGGTAGCTTTCAAGCGTTAATTTCAACACTTTCATGACGCTCGACAAGAAAGGAATAAAGAGAAAAAAACAATTGGAATTAACGGCAAAACACCAGGCAATTAATGAAGAATTGTCGAGACTAGTGCGCTGAATGTCGCCCGTTTTATCGATTGGCAACGTATTAAAACTGTCTCTTTGTCCAAAAGCTGTCGCTCTAGACGTTTCTAAGAGTGACAGCAATGTCCGAGTGATGTTTCCACCCCCGCTACCGCCGCGCCGACCACCACTCCTACAGATCAATGTCGAGCTTAAAAAGAGACAGACTCACGGATGTGTCACCTGCATATCACGACAACGACGACGGCGAACAGGACCGGTTCTAATCCATTTGACGGCCACAATAAATTATACGACTACAGAGAGGGAGTTGTATCGGAAACGATGGAGTAGCACTGTTAATTTATAGTTAAGTGGAAAATAGAGGGGTGATTCGTGACGTCATTTCCTTGTCCATTATACGTATGGTTGGCAATCAATCAAATCGGTGACAGTTGCCAGTCACCTGGACTTTCAATTTAATTAATTAATTAAAATAGTGAATTGGAAACTAACCTGTTATTACCAACAATTTCACTGTTATTTCGAGATTTATACACAATTTAGTTTTGTCACAAAACTGGAGGAAAGTTGGTCAAAATACGGTCTGATTCGTGTCTGTTTATATACATGAGTGACGATGATTTCAACCCCCCAATTCTCGGTCCCACACTACTATTACATTTGGTATTTCTACCACTACCACGATGTTCATCATCCCCACTCGTTTTTTCTCTGGTGGATTTCGGTGTGAAAGATACAGGACCATCGGTTTGACAAGATCCTGCAGATTCATCTATCTGTCGCTGGCAGGAGTTGTTCGGACATGTCATGTCAACTGACACACAGATGCCTACGTGTCTCTGTATATGTTCCCATACTGGAAGAATGGAAAGAGACGAGATACACAACAACCCCCTCGTATCTTTGGCAAGTTACAAGTTTTAACGTTGACGGGACCTGTCGTCGACAATACGTAAAAGAAAAGGATGTCTCTTGCCTGGTAGATAGTTTCCAAAGTTAATTTGTTGTTGTTGTTGGAAGAATGTGTTGAAAAATTTGTATAGGCGTGATTGATTGGCCGATTAACAGGTAGATAGACAGACAGCCGTCATAAACTAACATAATCCGATACTTTATGAATACTTAAGTTAAACACTATTTATATACATGTTGGGTTTATGTACTCGTCGAGACTAAATAAAGTGGCCATCTACTATTATTGAGAAAAAAACATCTACTAGATAGATGTCTTGTTTATGTGACGTATCTGACTGTATTGTGTATAGTAAACAACATATGCAAAGTCGTACATTATGACGTTTTATGGATGCCATAATCTGAATGGTATTGTACCAGACTGACATTGACATCAACTCATATATACCTGTGTGTACGGCAAACAAATGATTTTTCTCTCGTCTAAACCAATCGTTAAAGATTTCAATAAACAACAATGATTATTTCATGCGAGTAGATCGAAAATATTAAAAACCTCCGCTAGTCTTGATGTCGCCCGCCCTATAGGGGCCATCAACCAGACGCACGCACACATAATCAAGAAGAAGTTGGGAGAAGAATTACGATCGATGAGTGTGTACTGTCCAACGTCTGTTGTTGAATACACAACAACCAACCAACACATATACACAAACCCAACAACTTTTCCATGGAATTTATTATTTATAGATTTGTTTATCCCCGGCAACTTTCATATTCTTTATCATACATAATGTCATTAATATGTCACTGGTACTGCTGATTTCTCGAAACGACAAGACAAATGTTGATGTTTCCTCGTCGCCAATGTCCATATATCAATGCCCACGCATGGATGTCGTTCACACAGTAAAAAAAAGGATTTGAGAAAGAACGAGTTAGTCGGTCGCACCTGGCAGGTGATAACGGCCCCCCTGTCCACAGCAGACAACAACAAAACAATACGTCAATCAAACATCATGGAAAAACGATTCATTAGAAAAATTGATGAGCTTGCAAATTACTATTAGAATTCTATTCTGATCCGATTTTTATTATATTGACAACATGTCGTCTCGTTGATGGTCATATCAAACGAATGTCGGATTTTCGAGCAGTTTCTACGCTTCACTCACGTTCACTCCTCAATCGATATTGACAGGCTATTGAAGTTGCTTAAATGCCGACAGACTATAACAAAGTTAAGTTGTCTTGAAGACAATTCTAGTCGTTATTAAAAAGGCGCAAAAAACACAACAACAACGATGCGAAAATTAAAATAAAAAAATCACCAGTGTAGAAAACTGATTGGAATCTAAAATTGACGGTTTTTATACTCAAACAACAATAAATTAATCAACAAGTTACAATCAAACTGAAGAATGCTGTAGTAGTGGTGGTCTTGCAAAGTTCATCACACTAATAATGATGATGATAGTGGTGGTGGTGGCGACTTTTTGTTCGGTTTTCTTTTCTGCAATTCACTCGCCCTCCGCTTGATTGAAGTGACGAGAGAGAATTGACGTATGTCCTTGAAACGTCTCCAGCAACCCATCTAACCGCAGGTAATTTGATGAGAGGCGACTTATAGCCGTTCGTTTTTTATGTTGATTTCATCTCTTGTTTTCTAGTTAACAAGCGCATATACAATAACGACAAAGATTTTTCTATAATCAGCACAATCCCGAATGTCCAATAAACACATCCTGCTGAGCCTGAATTGGTAGCGAGTTAGCAATAGTCGTGATGTTATTACAGCACGTGTGGTTTCAAACTCTAGATGTGACATTTTTACTATCAAAAGTTGTTATTGATAGTTGCCCCCTAGTTGTGCGCTAGATCCAATCCAGTTAATAGAGATAGCAACTAGAGAAGTTGAGAGCGTTTTGGGGAGGAGGAAAAAATTGGGTAACATATGAAAACTGCATTTCATACTAGTGTGACATTAATGTTGCAAAGTATTTTATCAGTTTTATTGTTTTGGAACTATCAAGCTCAGTGTGTGGCTACGAGAATTTAATAGCGACTAAAGTCTACACTTTGTCACGCTACCACCGCCACCGCCGTATTGTTTTATTTCATCGAGTCGTCGTCTTAGTAGTTTCCAACAAGAACAACTACAACTCATCAAATATTCAAACATTTAATTATAGCATTGTTTAGTAGTAGGATTAGATTTTATTTTCTCATTTGATGTTTGTTGGCAACGATCATAGATAGATCACAAACTTTTCCAAGTTCAGTCATCAATCCGGAGGCGGTTGGAGGCGGCGTGCATGTGTCGGCCGTTTGACAGATTTATGTGGACAGGTTGCAGACGTGGCCATACTTCTTATACTCTCTCTATCTTTCAAGTAAAATCCAAACAACTGGCCCAGAAACAGCCAAGAAAAACCCATACCCTTACAGTTTTCTTTATAACAAAACTACCACCAAGTTGAATTCGGAACTCATGGCGACGCGTCGCCTCCAGATTGCCAATGTTATATATGCTCCGCGTCTCCTCTGATAAACTGTCAGAGACAAACAGCGTCTTGCCGGTGTCTCTTCATCGTTGTGCCGTCTTGTGCGCTCCAAGTCGACGCTACTAACTAAAACCATGTTATTCTTATCATCGCATCAAGTCTAGAAAGTGGTGTAGTATCTAAACTGTTGGAATACTATAATGAAGAGGCAAGAGAATAGTTTATGGACCGTATGCTGGGAATGTTCTCTCCTGTTCGAGACATATCCAAGCGAATATCTTCTTCACCTAATTAAAGTTTTATAAAGTTGGCTCCCAAAAAAATTAAATAAATTTCAATCAACCATTTAACACATCTTGGCTTTTATTAAACGGTTTTATTAACAGAAGTCAATGTGTCATTTCGTTGGTAAAAAAATACACGTGGATTATATGAACAGGACACGCAACATTACGCACAGGCACACGATTATTGTTGGTGATATTGCGGAATGTACGTTGAACGTGACAGTTGAAATGATACCCCAACAAAGCTCTACAATACTAATCAACAAAAAGCTCAAATATGCTTTTGAAGATGAATAACAGAGGAAGAAACGTCTAATTCTCCATTCAATCGGCCTTAAACGGACTGTTATCGACTGCCGTTTTGATTGAATGATTTATGCATATCAAATACGGTGTCGATTAACTCTTGACGTGATCAATTGAACCAAAACTATATTGGAATCAACTAGCTTCCAATTGTAGTTGATTCGTTTATATTTTTACATGAAAATCGAACAATCAATTTTGGTAAAATTTTCGAAAATACTCAACCAGAAAAAAATCCGAAGCGGTTGAAAAACATAAATTCTCTTTCGTTTTTCCAACACAATGTGCAATATCCCACGTCCCAACATTACCTGTGCCCATAAAAAATCGACTTCTGAACTGAAATAGGCGATCTGTATGCTAGAAGAATCCCAGATAGCTGAGATACAATCGGCCGGTGAGGGAATATATTCGCAAGAACGAACAATATATCGGCTTAATGTATAGTAAATGAGACTGTGTTTGTGCACCCTCTCGTCTCCCTATATAATCGTCAAACATTAACCCTCCCCTTGAAACAAAGGGAATAAAGGTAAAAGTAACGACAAGAAAAAAATCCAAATAATTACAATACAATGATATGGGGGTTGAAATCGAGACTTCTCCATTCTATAATTATTCAATTAATAATTTCAATCAACGTTATAGAAGTATAAATAAGTAATATACGATCATTGTTGGCGGGCTTCCAATATTCGACAAAAAAACTGCATCGAAGAACTGCAGTTTCGAAATGCATACGAAAATTTCGACAAACTTATCGTAAAATTGATGAAATACGAAAATTTATCCAGTTGCTTTATTTAAAGCAATTTAAATAAACTGATAATTACCGTAATTGGTAATTAGTTGAAAAACAGGTAAGTGTAATATGTGGGCATGTCTATCTGTCATACACATACTGCTGCGGGTATTATGAATAAAATGCTGCCATAATGGGAAACATTACTGATTATGACCTGGAAATTATCCAATTCCACTATTGCCTATCTATAAATTGAAGGTTGTTTTTTCGGTTAATTGCGCCAAATAAAGAAAACATACTTCAATCTATAGTCGGTGGCAGAAAATAAGAAACTGACCTGTAAGCCATTAGTTTATGATCGTATTCGACAGAAAACTTCTCCATTGAAATTACTAACCATAAAAGTATACATATACTAAAAACCACCAGGTTAGAAATTTGGAGATACCAACCCATTTTTAAAAGACGCATATAATTTGAAACCTTCAATTTTTGTCAGCCAAAAAATTGGATTGCTATAAGCTAATTTCGCTAAAACTCTAATCTTACATTAAGTATTGAAGAATTTGTCAATTATTTGTTCAAGTAAATAGGTATTTCTTTTTCTATTTCGACTATTGTAGATTCAAAATATTCGAAAAACTGTATAACGAATTAATTCAAAAGAGCTACGCCTGACAAAATTGTAAATTTTCCCTTTTTACGCGCGGTAATTTTATTGGTGTCGAGTAATATCGTAAAATAATTCGCCTTATTAGCCAGTTCCTTATTTTCAGTCGTCCGGTATAAGTTCGAATCGAATATAGGGTGACATTTTTATTCAAATCGGGCACATTTAACTGAGACAGCATCATATAAATCAGATGATTGGACGGTTTGATTGGATGATTTATATCAATTAGACGATTGAGATGAGAATGTTCACATGCCAGTCAATGTCATTACAATTTTTTACCATTAACTTAACGATTTTTTGATAACACGACCACAATTAAACGAGAACAAAAGGAGAGGAATAAATTTATTATTGTGCATGTGTGTTTGTGTCTTGTATGGCATGACAACATTTCACTATTTAGAAAATCGAAAACTGACAATTGTTAATCAATCATCAAATGAATGAGTAAACAGAAAGAGAACTTGGGAAAAAAGACAATAAAAATAATGTCGTAGGTTGACGATTTTTTTCTGTATCAATAATTAATTTAGGCGAAAAATTGAAAGTTTCGACATTTTCTGCATAATAAAAACGGCAAAAGTGGCGAAAATAATCACTTTCACTCAAGTCTCGCCGATGTGTTTTATTTCATTTCGATTTTTTTTACACAATTAATTACGTCTCGAACAAATATCATAGCAATAATTATTATAATACGAAATAAAGGTTATGACTTTTCAACCTTAAATCCACCATACAAAACTGAAATTGCTAATGAATTTTGATTGACGTCATCAATCAAATTACGCAATCCGCCAAATTGGAGAAATTCGCAATTACTGGACAATTTCCAAACTACAAGTTTCCGTTGAATTGTAAATCATATAAATGGAACGAATTAATTTCTCTTTATTTCGGAAATTTTCCCATTGATTTAATTCAAAATTTTGCCAGAAATTGTGAAATCGACGGAATTTCTTGATTGATAGTCTGGCAAATTAAGCAATTGAGTTTCTAATCATCGGTTGTTATGAGAGTTTTATTTAGTGTAAAAGTCGCGCAGTAGGCGATTGAACTAAAATTTTATTCGATTTTTTCGCCAATTTAGTTTGAAAGTTACCCAGTAAGCGGTCAACAAAATGTTGTGTAAATTTCGTTTGGCTGTAAATTGCCCACAACCTGTGGCTCTTCCCAATCCCATTTCGAATGAATATTAAATTTCTTAAATTTTCTCGTTTTTTAATCGTTATGTATATGGGAAAATTAGAGATATGCATTGTTAAAATCTTCTTGCTGTGTTTATGTATATGTGTTGAAGAGCCGGTCTTAGTTTATCGTTGACAGATGCAAATGTAATTATCCTTATACAGGTAGAAGAGACGAATTTAAAACGTCTCCAACAACGTATTTTATACAAATTATGTTCCACACTTTATATTATAGGATAAATATATTATACCCAACTATATGGTAGTAATATGTGAAATGATCAAAACAACAAAAGAGGACGACTATTATTACAAGACAACAAGTTAAACGAAGACAGCAAATTAATTATAATCTGATATAGAAACAGGAAAAATCGAGTTTGATTCAAATTAACTATTAACATACGTTAGAAATAATTAAAGTTGTAAATATTAAAGGAATGTAGAGATTTATGTGGAATCGAGGGGACAATTCGAGTATTCCCTGCAGGAGATTTTAATTGATTCTTTATGATTATTGGAATTCTTCTTTAAAAAAAAAAAAACACGACAGGAAATTTTGTTGACATTTTCTAGAAATTGCAAATTATCGTATATCGTGATTAATAATCGTAAATTTCTCAATTAAATTTATTTATAAATACAGGAAAACCGATTGACTCACCACCGTTCGCTTCCATCAATATCAAAAACCGTTAATTTTGTTGTATTTTTCGATGATAACGGAAATTTACTCAAAACAATCCCACGAGAAAGCACAAATACTTGGAAATGTACGCAAAAAATTTGTTTTAATTAATCGAAATTGAGAAATCGTGAGTAATAGTGACGAGTTAGATTGTTGATAGGTTGGAAAAAATCGAATTTCGTTGATGATTCTTGTTGAAATTAGATGATGGATCGGTTCTATAAATGTACAACAATAATAGCAATAATAACAATAATAGGATGGAGTGAGACGGTAAATTTTAGAATTAAAATTCCACTCTGTGTTTTCAGGACAAAGCTGTCACTCTAACTGTCACTTAGAACAAAGATGGCAGATGAGACGGTGATGGACGTTGTAGTATTCTGCAGACTTTATAAAACCGCTTGTCAACTTATCAACTTACTGTTCGAGATAGATAGAGAGAAAACGAGACTATATATTTTATAACAATAACCGAAAACAAAGACAACTGTATATTATTATCATATTCTATACTATAATAATAATAATAGCAACGTTGGAAAAAGGATAGAGATAATTGTGTTGTTGATAATGATATGGAAATTATGATTAAAGAATTTTTGAAAGAGCAACACGATAGAACTGTGAACAACATCAAACAAGGGTAGTTTCGATTAATTTAAGTAAAAAAGAAAGTTGATTAACCGAAAATTATAAATCGGGCTTATGCTGAAAATAAAAATTAATATTTCATGTCTGTTGTTGATGATTTCAGTTCCAATTATTCTGTTGATTTTTAGCACAAAGCAATAAATCGTTTTATATATATGTGTAAAAGTATATTTAAAATTTAATGTATATGACAGATCCAAATCCGTAGTAGATCAGTGTGTGTGTATTTGTGCATTTTATACACACACACAGACACATGTACAAAAAAGATGGCTGCCATCCCATACGTTGGCCGTCAATCAAGTCCTGGATGCTTTGATCAAGATACTCAGAATGTTGTTTGGTCTGATTGATTCATGGCTAACACGTGGATAGAAACATTCACACTAACACACACAGGGAAAAGCCACCAAGAATAGAATCAGTCGAAGGAAATCTTTTAAAGTGTCAACGAAGACATTAGACTTTTTTCGCTAGCTTTGTTTCCAAACTCTAATAATAAAATTATTAATAACCCGCGATTAATCTACATCTAATCATAGTTTAAAGATATTTTGGAAGTGTCCACTCAATATTTCACTATTTTAAAACCAGAGACACGCTGTCAATTAGTGAAAAAATGCTCTAATTGGAGGCGCTAGATTCGTAATTTTTAGCACTCTAACGCAGAATCCATTGGTATAAATCATCGGCCATGGGGTATTGTTGGAATCGAGTCTTGCTCCCCCAAAGATGACAATATGTTTGTCGTACAGCCATCTGGACAATTTCACATACGTTCAACTGAAAAATCTTGACCGAAAAGTCTGAAAGTTGTACGTATCGATTTTGGGTGGTTTATCGGGGTTAGTATAGGATCTAAAATCGGCTATTATTGGAAATTTTAGTTATGCTAATATTAAATACAGTCGAAACATTGAGTGCACTTTAAAATTTATACGTATTTATGTATTATAAAGTTATATTATATCTACATATTATGTACATGGCATATAACACCCCAATGGAGGTCTCTCTAGCTGCCATTTTCGCCGACATTGCAATAATGGGACATTAATTTGATTTATAGCCAAGCGGTTATCAAACCAATATTGGTACCCCATGAAACGACACAGAATTGCCCATAAATATAAGCCCTAAGTCAATATCACGTGATGCTTAGATCTTCACTACTACAATAACAGCAAACAACAACAACCAACTACTCGAGGGTGGTTGTATTGGTCATATTGATGGAATTTCGACATGAAACCGATGACAACTATAATCCTACTAATTCATTACCAACATTAATCCAGAATTGAATCTGGATAGGGGTAGAATTGGAGGACAAATATCAAAAATTGTTAAATTTCAACAAGAATTAATGTTGGGGGAATGTTGCCAATATGGTGTTTGACGAGGTCAAAGTGGCGACTTCGTTGCTTCGATAAAACTTCTTTTGTATACACACACACATGAGTACAGTACAACTCATACTCGTAGATCTTTTCTCAATGGCTACTCCCACCACCCTAGACACGATCCATCCATCGGTCTCTCTATCTGTCTTTGTTGTTCGAACGTCGCGACGCCACACGTCCATCCTTTTCTTTAACAGCCTTCACTCTAAAAGCATGCACGCGATATATAGAGGGACATTATGTCAAGGGGAACAGATGTATAAAATAAATATCCGCGCTGTATGCGCCACGACGAGAACCATGATTCCGGAATCACATAAATCAGGGCAGCAGGGTTACGACTAAGGCGGCGGCGGCGGCGACGACTACAACAACGGGGTAGTGGCGGTAACGTCGAGCTCTATCAAATAGTTGATTCTGAAAAGTTACCCCAACAAGTTCAAGAACAACACGGTAGCATAATTGTTAATTTGATACGTTGACAATCGGTAGGTAGCGTAGAAAAATCGATTTATTTTATTATTCACTGGTACAATAGAGAAATTTCACCCTATAATATAAAACTGGTTAAATGGTACATAATTCAAAAAATATTCATATAGTAAAAGACATATTATTGGTCACGCTAATATTCACAAGAAATCGTGCAATAACAACAACAAACTCAACTTTAAATCAACAAACGACTCGTATTACCAATTCGAAGCTACCAATACGTTATTTAATCGAACTACGCCAATTATACGCTATCAAAACACAAAAAGACGAGGCAAATGAAAGAAAAAACGAAATTACAAAATGTATAACAATAGCATTTAAATGTCAACAATTCTAATTAGTTATTCTTTTATTATCCGAATGATTTAAACATTAGTTGAGAGGGTTGGCTTTTATATACAACATACATCTATCAAATCTAGTCCATCACAGTAAATCAGTAATGAAACAAAGCGAAATTATCGAATGACGGTGTCGATTCCGGGACGTGGTCACACGAGAGCGATCCAATAATTCACTCTCTCGAACGATGGTAAACGCAAAAACCATCACACGTTCTGGATTTATTCCCGAATCTGGACGCGTCCGGAAGACAATAAATACTGAAATCACATAGGAGATAGACAACGATGAAACAAAGAGAGGATCAAAAAAAATACACCACTGTATACCTAATTCAACAACAATTTTTGTTGATTAAATCAAAGTATAATGTTGTTTTTTACCGTACTCAACCACCTCCCCAGTAAATGATGTTTCAACAAAAGTACTAGTGCAGAGTTAGCACTTTGTCTTATTGAAGCCCATCTCGTTCAGTTTTACAGCGCACAAGAGCCGGCCACTTGAAATGCTTGAATGTGCTTTTCTACTCTTCATTATAAAACAGTGCATTGTATTTCAACGAAAATGGGACTACATAACACTATATAAAGCTCGATTTCACGTAATAATGTTACAATGTGGAGATTGCTTCGGCCAAACTACCAACTACAACTCTATACTTAACATTTAATATGAGACCCTTAAAAATCAAAACCGTTAACTTGGACCGGTGAAGACATTCAATTGCGTCACGTACCATCAGACTGGACGATTTAATTCGATACGGACTGATTGATATTCGAATGATGAAAATTCTCTTTGGAACTATTTCAATATTAGAGGGGCGGTTGGAGGTGAGGGTGGAAATGTAATATTGGCCGGATATCGCAATGTAGTCCACCACCTGATGGTACTTTTAGAAAATAAAAAATCTAGATGCATAAACAAGAAAAGGTAATCCTAAACAAATATAGAAGAGTTTGTATGGTTGTAGAGTGGGAAGCCGTTTAGACCGGAACACACACCGATACGTTGTATTGGAGAGTATCAGCATCCGAATGGGGCAATTACCGGGGAAATAGCCCCGACTAGGATCCTCTCTCGTTCATCTCAACAACAATAGTAAGAAAAGAGACTATTGCCTAATGTTATAACAAAACATTCTCTGTTTCTTTCATTATTACTATTGTAACATTTACGAACTGTTTTATTACATTGTTTTAATAGAACTCGAAAAAAAATAATAAAACAATTAATATTACAATTGTAAATTAGATTACAGGTTCAAGAATGGTCGTTTTAAAATTCAGAAACAAATCGACTTGGCACTGGTGTGGAATTTTAAAACTGACAGACAATAGGTGTTGTTTTGGCCTACAAATACCCAATTAATCAACCAATCTAATTTTAACTAAATGTAAAAAATAATTAGTCGAATAGCTGGTGGTATTTAAAACAACCCCCTCACAGACCCTGATCGTACCCAATGGACAATACCCAACTGTCATAGTAATTAATAATTAAATACAATAAATATTCAGTAGGACATGTCCGGAATACAAGGTGCGCAATAAATAATTGTTTACGACACACACGAGGTCCGTCATAGTTCTCTGTATTGGACAGTTTATTTTAAATAACAAAACAAATGATGGACAGCCTTGTTACACACCGTTATCACAGTACGATAACAATTTCGATTCAAAAATGATAATTGTAGGGACATTAAAAGTACAACTATTGTGGTTGAAATTAGAGAGACAGATGTTGGAACAATTCAAAGAGATTTAATGCCAACTCATCGAAATCATCGACAATCACAAATCACTAAATGGAAGTAGAAGAAGACGAGACATAGTGGTGCTTTTGACGATGTCATTCGCTTTTATTAACATCAGAAAGACCGACATTGATCAAGTTAATACCAAAGACAACAACAACAACAACATAAGAACGACCTGGGGCGAGGACGCCAACCGTGACCGGTTAAAGAAAAGACAGGATTGATAGATCTTCAACAAATCAATGATTTGCATCGAATCATCGGATTTTTTTTTTTTAATTTCTAATCCCATTGTTGTTCTTTAGCAATTCACAATAAACCAATTTCCTTGTATTGTTATTTGAAATATTATTTTCCATCGGTGAAACGGAATTATATTGACGAATTTCGGTCTAATGTGTGCGTGTGTGTATATTTGGAACACATCCTGGTGGACGTCAAGCGTCATGACTGAGCGACCGGCTTGATTGATAGATTGTCCATCATAATGGTTGTGCAGAACCATCCATCTAAACGGTGACGGGCTGCCCTTGCCTGTCACACCAGGTAAATGGAAACTCGTTCGATACAACAAACCGAAGAAACACAAAACTTTTTAAAGAATATAATATGCTAAAAGTATACCGAGTTTATATATCTACATATTTCGACTGTTTTTTTTAATATTTCCAGACGAATACACGTCACAAAAATGTACAACAACACAGTTATAAGGCGTATTATCCTCTCCACCAAACCACCTGTCCATATGAGAAATATGACCTGTTATGATTTATGAACACCATATCCAATACGATTCAATACAATAATTGGAAAATGCTTTATAGCTCACTTTATTATTAACATTCTTATTTTGATATATTCTCAAATGTAGTCTTTGTTTCAATGTTTAGTTAGTATACAGGAAAACTTGGGCGGCCACCTAGAACGCCCGATTCAATGCCCATTAATTTCATTTAGGTATCGTCCAATAATTACAAATCGTAATAATAATTAGCAGTTGTGTATTGTCGTGAAATCTAATCGCCACACCTGTATATAATTAAAACAAGCAAACCTTGATCAATTAAAATTGTTCATTTTCATACCCATAATAATCGATAGAAATAACAAAATTTTAACGACAATTAACACCTACTTGATAATTGCTTAGGTGATGTATTTTTCGGTTGAAATACAACAAACTTAAAATTATTTATAAAAATATCTTTGTTATAAATATGTCTAGTTAATCCGATTCGATTTGAGTTGCTCCAGGAATTATTAGGCTAGTTTGACGCAATTTCTGCCAAGAAATTTGAATATTTTCGAAAATCAAGTCTTTATTTTAAATAGAACTGGAAATGTTATATTTTGGCTGCAAAAACCACCAAAACTGGGTGAATTTCCACTTTTCGGCGGTACCAATAATCAAATTTGCCGGTTGAATGTGCAAATAACGANTGCCGGTTGAATGTGCAAATAACGACTGTTTTTAAAACCAAAAATAACACTCATAATCTTAGACTAAAACTCTAAACCGTATCATTTTTGCAGTAAACACCAAAATTTGTTGAAAATTAACATCCAGAATCCAAAATTTCCAAAATTTTGGCTTTCTCTTCAGGAAAAATTTATAATTTGCGCTTACACGTGGAAAAAAGGATTCACAGCCTCACCAAAATTTCTTGAAAATTAACATCTAGAATCACAAAATTCGCAAATTTTGGCTTTTTCTTGATAATTTGGGGCAAAATTTGGGCTTACACATGGAATAAAGGATTGGTTTGTTTTCACAGCCCCACTAAAATTCCTTAAAACTTAATAATCTAGAATCAGATTTAAAATTTCGGCTTTTTCTTCCAGCATTTACGAGTAAAAGTTAATAAAACCGAAAATTTAAGACAAACTTTCAAGTTTTACATCCCATTTGTGCCAAAATTCGTTAGAAAATCGAGATTTGAGAAAAAAGTCGTAAGAAAATTGACAGAAATTATTCAAAATTGATTATTTAAGTCAACAGCCCCTTGGAACTTTGATTAAACAACCGGAAAAGTGGGCCAAGAGCTTACCAAAATCTCGAATTTGAGAGCCAAACATCTATTCGTGATAGTTCTATAAAGATGAAGATAAAGAGAGGTAAACATGTGGGTTAAAAATGATCATCGACTGTGGTCATTTTTGTTTTTGTCGTTCTGTTGTTTTTTTTTGTGTTGTTGTTGTTGGTGTACCCACAGATGAAATTACAAAGGCTTCATCATTTGCAGGTGGTGAATAAGCGAGTGCCGTGTTGTGCTCGGTGTCTGTTTAATTAAACAGCTTAACAGAACCACGAGTGTATCGATTAAACCATTACACGCTGAAAGCCTCTCCATTTACTGTAATCAATAAATAAAAATGGGAAACAGTTAAAGTCAACGTTCTATCACGTCCAATTCTATCTATGCCATTCTGTTTGTTATTTTTTGATATCTATTTATGTTTATATACCAAATACAGATAGTTGATTTTCTAATATAACAAATACGATTTTTATATATGAAATTTCAGTCTAATTATTGGAGTGTAAGAAGACGATCTCCAACTGGACATGACTTCAATACGCTGCCTGTCAACGACAAATGGTTCCAATTTGGTTTTGGAGAAGAATCCGCGAAACAGGACCGTAACTCCTAACATACACAAATTCGAACATGAACTATTCGAATAAATAAACACAATTTCATCCGATGTTAAACAAATCGTTAACAATGCTGTTTATGATTTTTGAAAATCAACAACTGAAGTTTTTCTGCCATCGATAATGGCCGGAGGACGCTATTGACAACAACCACAACACACATCAAAGCCAGCCAACAATAAGAAGATGGAGAAAATTTGATTTTCTTTGTAGTAGATTAGCAGATTTGGATTTTGATTAAGTAATTATACAATAATTTATCGGTCTGATATACCGCAGTCAACGGGCAATGGAAAATTCGTTTATATATCAACATACATGTGTAGAAAGAGAAAGAGAGGGATCCATCTCGAGCAGATAGTCACCCTGGAGGCATCAAACGTGGATCATTCTGTGCGTCTCTTGTGAATGTTTAATCCACCCCAATTTATTAATGACAGGTCAAAAATAACCAAAACTAACCCGAGGCGAAGTCTTTGTTGTTATAGTACATTCACTCTATATAGAGAGAAGCAACAACTGAACAACACACATGTGTATGTTTATGGATAAACCTGACGGCTTCATCATATCAATATTCCTGCCCGGTCTTTGAACATTTTAATACAACAACAACAACAAATCTTTGTGTAAATACGTGTCATAAACACAATCATTAAATTATCACGAATTGAATGGAAGGAAATTTCAAAAAAAAAAAAAAAATCGGTAATGTATACGCAAATGGAACGATATTTCTACCTCGTTCTTGATATTCTTATCAATCTATCATTGGGACAGTGGCCACTCAATGTCGTTCGGGGTAACATCAGGCTATAGAGAAACGCCATTATTCATATCGCTTTGGTGCTTTTAAGGATATTACGGAAACGGGCTGGCTGAGAAGGTGCAATTTATACTCGAAGCAACTAGCCGTTTTTGTCGCGTTTTCCTTTTCGCTTACAAATCGATGATTTTCCACCGATTTTTACAACTAAACTAACACAAATTTTGTCCATCATCATCAGCAATATAATCGATTATAACCGTAAGACAGAGACAAGTTTAGTTTCGATAACAATTCGAACTAAATATAGCCAATATAAAGATAGACGGACTGACATTCGGACAGTGACTGATATGACCAAGGTAGTGTTTCTGACAAGATGGATCACGTGCTTTAAGATCGATCATTCATTCGCCAACTTATGCATTGTTTAAATGATAGACGTCGACGTCGGCGTCTTCATCTGAACCCCTACCTTTAGTGTATTACCCTATGAATAACTATTCTATCAATGAAACTAAAACGAAAATTTATTGTATATCAAAATATATCTGTATACTGAGAAATTGGTGGAAATTTCAATTGTTGACAAGTATGTCAGTTGTCGGTTTTTATCAGTCGGTCTTTCGTTTTGTCTACGTCGTTTTTTTCGTCGTCTTCTTCTCGTTCAAGATGTCACCGAGATAACAGACAGGAGATGGTGTTACTGTAATAATGTTCCTTGACATAGTTGTCATTCGGACTGAGTTGATTTGTCTATAATAAAGAAGTTTTGTTTTCACCAACTAATCGGACTTTCTTGCTTGTTTCTAATATTTTCAACTTATCAAATTATTAAAGGAAGTCGCACGGTATTCATTTACATATTCGCACAGTCATTGGTTTAATTCTTGTCATTACAACAGAGAAGAGTGGAGAAACAAAAAAAAACAACGGTTAGAACAGTTGGTTTGATGGTTTATTCGATGGGACAGATGTGCGTGGGTGCGGCAATACTGAACTGGTTCAACACAATGACAGTTACAGAGACGTGGCGTGAAGAGTGGAGGAGGTAGCAGGAGACGAATGTAGCCACCGTGGGTCTTAAAACTGTCACTGCTAATGGCAGATATCCATCAAGTCATTCAATCACCATCATATGAGTCACACACAAATACAAGGGCAAAGGTGAACGATCAACTTTGTTGAAAACGGCTTAGAAATGAGCTACCGGGCGGCATTGTAGGTGGTTCTTTATTTTTATTATTTTTTTCCAACCATCAACACATAGTCAGGGGTAAATGACAGGCATCACTCAAAATAGCTGCAAGCAGCGACAATATTCTATAACTCTGGTTGTAATGTACAGGGTGTTTCGAATATGTCACCCTTCTGATGTCTGAACCGGTAATTAGGAGAGTGGCTAATAAATTTCGATTGTTTAGAAATGGGACCATCTGTCGGTAAATTGATGGAATTTACCGAAAAACTGTTCAAATGATAGATAATTAATTGACTTCGATATTTCTACGTATAACTAAACAAATATTGAAATAATCGTAAATTATGTTATTAATTATTAGAAAATATGTAAAGATTATAAAATAAAATGCGTATAGATAGAGCTATAAAATTTTTTTTATAGTTGATTAATATTTACGAGGAAATTTCGTTGTATACAGGATCATCTGACTATTGTCGACATGTCCGGTTTGTTGTCCGCTCCGTTTTTTTTCCCTGCTCTAGTCTGTTTGATTTTTGTCAATTTTTTGCACCCTCAAATATAGATTAACAACAGTCGGACAAGCGACTCAATAAATTCACCAGAACCGTCGTGTTACAAATGATTGACCGTCAATCGTGATTCATGCAGATTATTGGTCATGATAAATATGTTGACGTGGCCATCGTTCGGCTGATAGCGATATATTTTATTTACGACATTGATTGAAAAATGCTGTACACTCATTACGACACTCCATTAGTCAAATAGCACATTTGGAAAAACTGTCCAATGTTTGATTGTAGTGTTTAAACAAATCGACGGTTTAATTAATACAAAAATCGCCCCCTATTGCCCGAATTTCTTCTTATTCTTTAACACAATACAACCGAGATTTTGTTGATTAATATTGTCTAAAGGGCCTCAATTTCGTCTCTGTAGTTGCGCTTGAACAGATCACAATCCACCCAACCAAACAAACCATCTGTTCAACTACCACTAAATATTACAAATACATGTGTAAATGTTGTTTAGTTGTCGTCTAGCTGATGTCAAATTCGGAATAATCGTCCTTAATTCGAATTTAATTACAAAACCGACCCCGTAAAGATAATGAACGAATATCGTGTAAACTTAAGTATTTTTTTAATCATTCAAATTTGATATGTGATATTGTTAAATTGGGAATACTCAAGTTGTGACAGTGATAAAATTGCACATTTGTGCATTGAATGATGGATCTGATGCAACTCTTTTGTTGAACGCACAACAACAAACATAAATCATTGAAATTTTCGATTTGTCGCCGAAGAATTTGGAAATTTTTCTAAAACAACAACAACAATAATGATCATGTTACGTATTTACGCAACAGGTGGCTTACAGTTTCTATAGCGTACAAATTCCAATCTTATTAAACAAAATAGAATTTTCGTATTTATTCGAATGGTGGTTGGAATAACGTGTGAATTTCGAAATTTTTTCCCTATCTCTCTATACATATGTGTGTGTGTGTCGGGTGAATTGTCAAATTTCAATTTTGAGTGATTTGTTGATGTTCCTTCTTTACTACTGCCTTTTATACTGGCGACTGTTTGCCGCATTATTCGCGCAATAAATCTCTTTAGTAAAAAGAAAGAAAACGAAGGAGCCTTCTGTGTCGTTCTATGCAAATAAGTCTTTGTATAGTTCAGTGAGTGTGAGGGGTGTAAAAGGGAATTTAACAGCCGTCCCCCGTGATATATGGGGCACCGGGTGTCAAGTGAGAGTGATGCATGGAGACCGACCGGCATCTAGACGGACTTTTAAGGGGTAGCAGTGATAATATTACTAACACTATTACTAGTCTCTAATAATCATGATGCTTATAGAATGAATACTAGCAAATAAACAGACACTCAATATAATTGAACGAGTGGTTCGTTTGCATTTTTTTTTTAATTTATAGTTCTCACAAAGAAATTTTAAAAAATCTAGTTAGATTCCAATGATTATCCCGAGGGTAGGTGGACTACTTTGAATTTTGTTAGATTTATTTGTTTGATTTCTCGTGTATGTATGTTGAATTTTTTACAGAGTAGATGATGATGATATTTTATGCTGGCGGGCGTAAAGGCGCGCACAAATTAAAATCAGAAATTGCATCAAAGCAAAAATAGGAAAACGATGCTTTTGTGAAAATGTTATAAATATATAATTTATAGAGAGTAGAATCTACCATACATACGTATTTATCGAGATGTCAAAACATGACACATACACAGAAACGAGAAACAGAAAGAGAGAAGGGAAAAATAGTCGGTCTCTGATGAAGTTAAGAATTACATTACGTATTCAATTATTTCCTTTTGAATATCAAAATGTTTTACGTTTCTTTTGAGAGATGAAAGGCCACAGTCTAGATAGGAAAGAAACAACAGCAATAAAAGAAAAAATCCAACCTTAGAAAGATCAGAAGAAATTGTTACTAATTCATAAATAATTGTAGTTATTATTCCAATTTATTTATATATTTTTTTAAATTAAAATCATTTTGATATTCCAACTAGGAAATTTGACAGACCAATAAGCAACAGAATCTTTGTCTATTGTGCAAATGGCGGTTGCATTGTAACAATTTAAACAATGCAATTTTATGCGTGGTCGATCAAAACATCCAAACTAACTTGGTAATTACTGCACCAAATCAGCGTACAAAACTCTTCATTTACATTGAAACCCACACATAGACGCACATACAAAACATAATAATGATTAAATTATTAATTAGGTAATTTGTTGTTGCTATTTCCGATAAAATAATTGTTTCAAATGATGATCAAAATCACTACGAACAATCCAATGATTCAACGAAGCTTACTACTCAATAATTATACCATTTAATTATTTATAAATTTAAAAAAAGATCATTTTTCCCCATTATATGTTTGTGTAGAAATTAATTTCGAAACGGGATTTATGGGCCCAATTGTGTGTATATATGTCCGTTCATTTCCAGGACTTTCCCCCCTGCATACAGGCAATCGTTATACGAAATTGGAAACCATAGCGAAAGTTTTGTGCAAAACAGGCACCCGGCCGTTCCAAGTTCTTTGTTCTATTTGTGTCAGAAGAAAAATGAATTATTAGTAAAGTAAACGAGCAATAAATCTCGATTCCTGTCAGTCATTGTGATGTGGCATGGAATAGGTATCCCGTACTCTTTCCATCGATATCACACTATCTCTCTCTATAATACAGTTGACGTAAATTTACCTATAGATCGCCCGCTTCTTTCTACACTAGAGAAGTCACCACTTACCTGAAACAATATAGAAAAAATGTAATAATAATAACAATAATAATAAAACAAGTAGAAATCAATTAAATTGTGGTGTTTTCAACGGTTCGAGACAACGATTTATACGAATTGGACGATTGGTGAAATTTATGTAAATCAGTACTGCAGTTCGTCCGTCTTATTCAGTCGTGTTTCGTTCGCTTTTTTCTCTTCGTTCGCTTTATTTTAATTGGTTTGATTGTGCCTTTCGGTACAAATTCGCATTTGAATTTTACAGAGACATATTGAAAGATTTGTTGTTGTTAGCCGTCTGTCAACATGTACCCATCGACTCTATTAACATCCAAATTCAGTGAGAGATTATTCGAATGAATTTGAATAAAATCATTAATTATTGCATAAATAAGAGGCGATCTATGAGTTTTAGTTTAATTCAATGGAAAGATTTTAGAGGGTTCGTTTTTCAATAGAACCGAGGAGCGTGCTACAACAAACGGTCAAAGAATTACAAACTCACACCGCTCTCTCTTAACACGATTCGTTTCAGGTATAGGTAAAAGTGCAACACGATCAGCACAATAGACGAATTAAAAAGGCAATAAATCTCACATTTGTACTAAACAATCAGGCCCCTTTATTTGAAATACGAAATTTTTCAACCCTTGTGCGATTTGATGATAAAATTCAAAACTTCAGGTAAATTTCACACACGTGAATTTTTTTTTTTTTTGATATTTTAAGAGGGTCACCGTTGTCATATCTATACAAGAAGGGCGCAATATTATAGAAAGAAAGCGAACAGGGGAATTTCATCCACCTATTTCGGACGTAAATCACTCAAGATGCTGTCGGGTGGAGAAGATTTGCGACTGTTAGACATGCCAGGAACAAAGCTAAAAGAATTAGCAATCAATGGCCATATTTCACAGTTTCCATGCATTTATCAAACATTTCCCCGGGGCTAGAATTCTACAAAATAATACAAAAACTAATAATAATAACGAAACTATCGATTTTTTTTCTGATTGAGTAGAAGACGTCGATCAAGAATCGTGCCGGATGTGGATACTTTATTGCCATTTTTCTAGAATAGAAAATTTCTATCATCATCATTGTCATAAATCTATCGATCCATTAATTAAAAACGTGTATTCTGTGTGATTTCCCTGCCATATAAGTCACGTCTAAATTCAGAATTATGACACAGATGTCCTACAAAAACATTGACACCGTCGTCCTCTGTCGCGTCCATTAAATATTCCGAAATAAAACAATAAATTATTCGAATTGTTGGGGTATTAATGAGTTGTATAACCAACTATACAATCTTCAACCATCACAATTCAATAATTAATTGACGAAAATTGACAATAACTGACTTTATATGGAAGTTTTAATATGCGATAAGGGTAGCGAATTTGTGCGAGAATCAATTTCCTTTCAATGTTTTTTTTTATTTCGCATTTTATTGATGATCAACCCACATATTACCGTGTGATAAATCGTATTGTCGTCAATCAATCGTCATGATCGTGTTGTTTTTTAAATCGACTCTATCGAAATTCAACAGCCTCATCTATTGATTAGCAATTATTGGTGGTAGTTTTATTTAAACAAAAAATTATTGTGGAGGGTTGCGAGCGATAAAAAGCCAATTTTAACATATGCAATCGAGACGAAAAAACACCAAAATCTATATTATAATATAAAATACTACTACTATATGCGAATTATAATCCAATAATAACAGTACCAAAATAATAAATAATCACAAATTACACCACTATTACAATATATAATCATGTTATTATTATTATTATTATTATTACGATAAAATTTTATTATTGTGGCAACGAAAAATGTGAACGCATCACCCATTGGATTTACAATCGTTATCATAAAAAATAATAATGGTGATGAAAAAATAGAAATTGATCGATGATAATTATTAGAATGATGTCAAAAATGATTGTTCTAGTAGCAGCATCTTGTTAGGTGCTACTGCCGTAAAAAACGAAATACCGGTTCCAATGCATATTTAATTAAAAAAAAAACTACACGTTTCTGCTTTATGGAAAACTAAAATTGATAACCGTGTAGAAAAATTGTGAATTCTCTAAAAATACAAGCAAAACAATAGAACTATCGACATTACAAACAAACTGAGCCTGTCGATCCAACTGTATCGAGTTTATTGTTTAGTCTTTCTAGTTTTCATTATGAAACATTTTCTAAAACGGCTAGTAGCAAAACGGAAAATAACATACACTTTCGACATGTCTATTGATAGATAACTCAAAACGACACGTATTGATGATGATTCTCGCTCAATAGTGGTAGTGTTGTGTTAAATTTTTTATTGAATGGCAATCGTTGGGACTTTGGTTGGCCATAATTCCGGCAGTTACCAGATCGTAATTTCCCAGTTACTCAACTCTCTCGGTATAAGATACAAGGCTAGTAATAAAATATCTATCGGCCACTGGAGATGATAGAAACTGATAGATGCCGGGCAAAAACCGTACAGAATCCTCTTCTCTATTAGCAGTTATATCACTAAAGAATCAATTTAGCTGAGTTTCTCGTCGTCGAAGACAAAAATTTGTAACAAAGTAACTCTTTTTCATGGGGTTGTTTACATGTTCGCCGACACAAACCTAATAAATTATAGCCCGCCTCTTCTCTTCCAGTCTCCACAACACACACATTCTCAGTATTCGTTTAGTTGTTGATACAATTTCAAGACTAGTGTTTCAACATGTCACCTTGGAAGTTCCATCTTAGAAATCTTCAACTTATCCAGAAATATCAACAAAAATCTACTAAATAGATTTCTGTTTTGTTGTTATCTTTTTTTGTTTTATTTCTCATTCTTGTTCCGAATTTCGTCTCTTTTGCTCGCATCATGTTCAACCAGTTTTATATTGCATCGTATTTTATACTTTTTGGTCATTCGATTTATTTATTGTCTAGTAAAAATCGATAGCTGACGTATCAACATAAATTGCACCTTAAAATGTCAACCGTAAATCCCTCCATGCTAATTTCACGTCATTGGTTTTTTTCCTGTTCTTTTAAAATTCTGACCGTTGTAGTCATCCGAATCTTTAAATCAGCACAATACCAAAAATTTCATCTTACACCCACTGATACAGGCGCATCCTATTTATAAAATCATTGGGAAAATAACAGAATTTCAGTACAACTAGCTTTCGAAATCGATTCGACAAACAGTCAAAAAAATTCAGCCACTTAATAGAATCATCGAATATAATGAATTTATTAACAATAATAATATTAATAAATGTAAATTAGGTAATAGATATGGAGAATATTGAATTTAAATAATTAAGAATATATTACAACTCATCGAAACTCTATTTAATTGCTTTAGCATAACACTTGGGAATCTCCAACTTTCTCCGAAATATGGAAAACTAGTCAGTTTATAAAAGACAAATTATCAAGAAAATAAACCGTCTGAATCGTAGATTTATTTAAGGTCAACATTTGCGAAAAAACAAGACGATTTTCGAATTGCCACTTTATAGAATATTGAAACAAATCACATCAGTGTTGCGTTATAAACAAAAATATTTCCATAGATCGAATCGGAAATTTTGAATAGCGCGCCATTAGAAAACCTGGTTACAAAACCAAATTCTCTGTCATCGTTACGTAAACTAACCTCAAAATTTCAATTTTGATTATTTTGTATTTTTGTGTAACTTTCTAAAATTTTTTCTAATAAATTGTAATTGAATGACACAAAACTTAAAAAAAAAGAGCACAAATTAAGAATTTCATAAGTTTCGATTACTTCTTTCAATAAAAGCCTTGTTTTAATCAAAAATGACCTAAATAACGAAAGAAATAGTGTAGAAATAATTCATAATGAAAATGTAGTCAATCAAATTTGGGATTTTGAGGTTAGAAATTCAGGTAAACAATAGGGAATTTCGTTATGCAAACTTGTCATATATTCTTTGGAGAGCGCGCAATTCAAAATTTTCAATTTGTTTCTATAGCTTGTCACATTTAGTTTAAATACAAGATCAATTGATAAATTACAATTTTCGAATTGCGCGCCATAAAAAAGCAGGCTAGCAAACATATAAAATTCCTTTACTGTTTTTTATTCCTAATTCCAACATTCGATTTTATCTTTATACTTATACTTTGTACAATTTTTCGAATATTTTGAATTATAAATCGTTTTAATAAATAATCCATACTTATTTGAATTATTAAATTGACAGAAAACTTACCAAAAAGAACATCCTTTACAACAAAAATTAAATATTCCCAAAATTATTGATTACTTTATTATATAAAAACACCAAAATAGAAACAGCAATATTGCAAAAATAACAAATAGTGAATGAATATCACAAAGACACATGAATAACGTCGAATTTGGAATTTTGAGTCTAAAAAGTTACCAAAAGCATAGAAGTTTAATTCTATAAGGTTACCGTCCTTATTGAGAAGAGCGCGCAATTCAAAATTGCCAATTTAATTAACAGAATCTATTTCTATGGTCTGCTTATTTAGGTAAATTTCTAACCTCAACATTCAATTTTATCTTCATCCTTGTATTTTTGTATAAATTTTAGAGTATTTTGAGTTGATAATCCAGAATTATTCAAAATTGATAAAATGACAGAAAACTCACCAAAAAAATTAAATTTTTCCAAAATTGTCAATACCTCCTTGAATAAAACAGATACCAAATTAAAACAATAAATAGTAGACCAATAATTAACATTGGAAAAGAAGCACAAAAACACGCGCACATGACTAACATTAAATTTAGACAATTTCGAGGTTAGAAATTTAAGAAACTGGAAATAGTGGAATTTGGTTAGATAGGGTTGCATTCCAGATTTAAATGGCGCGCAATTCAAAATTTTTAATTTAATCATAAATTTACTATTAGAGATTGCTATAAAATAAGTATTTAAGCTTAAATTAACGACACAATCGGATTTTATGTTTAAATCTTTGAAAAGATATTGATAGCAATCACTTAAAATTCGAATTGTTTCAAAATCCGTTATGTTGCAATTAATCTTGTGTTTTAGAAGAGCATTTTTTAAGGTGCTATCAATCATTTTTGTTCTGTTCTAATTATCGAATTAAGCTCAAGATTAGTGTTAGGGGCGGCTTTAAAACAAGATCTTTGTCTTAAAAATTCATTAATTTTGACACGATTGTCTCTCAATTAAGCGAACTACCGTGTACATTTATCAAATTGTCTTCCTTATCACGGCTCGACTTTCGACGACGGTTTCATTTGTGTGAACCGCCCTGTATATCGCTAATGAATACAGAAATTTGTCAGATACTGGCTGCTGTGCTGTTGCATGTAGTGCCTCATCAATATTATCAAAGCACAACTAAAATCCGGTCTTCTCATATGAACACATGCAACATACCTATAGTGAAGGTCATGATGGATCATGTAGGAAAATTAATTGACCAGAAAATTTTTACAAAACAACTTTCCAAATAAACAAACAAACTGAATAATTGACACAATTATCAGGACCGGTATATGATTTGTTTTTGTTATTGAAATTAATAATTTTCTAAATAAAGTGGCAACAAACAAATTGTAATCAACATAAAACTACAGTTATTATCTCAAATGACGTGTGCCGACCAAAACGATAATTAATAGCATCTGACATGGATTATTAAAATCCAACTAATTATCGTCAAACTTCCGTTGTAGTATAAATGAGCTGTCGTGATCTTGACGTATTCTTTAGTTGGATGATTTTTAATTATTATACATATAGAGGGTGAGATAAGGAGAGATATAACGCAGAGATCCTTCTTCATTTTCTCCTCTCTATACCCATTCATTTTTCCGCAATATAGGTAGAAATGGTGGCTTGTTGTAGAAAAGACGTTGTATTCGACCTAACTATGTGTGTGTGTTTCATCTGCGGATGAAGCATATCAGTTACTGGTAAATCTCCAACATTTCTCTGTAGAGAACGCGAGACAAAATTATTTTCCACTTTGATAACCCACAAATCTCTAACGGCTATATTTTTACCAACAACAAGATCTCCAAATATGATAAACATCCTTTATTTTAACCGCACACCCATACAGAAAAAATCGCTGAAACAATTCCACCCCCAAACCGTGCTGAAAGTATTCAACGGGCAATTTGTCCTGATGGGGGCTGCTCTGTCAGGGAATAGTCTACGTGCCGGGAGAAGGAAAGGTCTCTCTGATAGTCCCCGAACTCGATAAATGTTAATACCTCAATATGCAGTATATTTGCCACGGCTTGGAATGATCGCCGTTAGTGCGACAAAGATAGAATGTTTGCTTCATTAGTGATATGTATAGGGGGATGTTTAACACCGATTGTGTATGATTAGGGTTGTGCGAGATAGAAAGAGAGAGATTGCTGCTATTACTCGATATTGATATTCAAACTTATATTAGTGCTAAGTTTTTTTTGGTTTTATTTAAAAGAGCCTGAAGACTAATTTAAAGGTAAGTCCTGCTATTTGTTGAGCGATTAGAATTTGTAGCGGTCTTTGGGGATGATTTTAGCGAAATTTGGGCTTCGTAGATAATTTAGTTTACCAAAAAACGCTCGTTTCTGAACCAAATGGAGAATCATCACTCAAATCATTTTACATTTTTTGAAAATCGCGATATTTTCGATGAGCCTCGAGGCTCAAACTTTTATAATCTCTTCAGACGCTTTAAATTAATTTTCGAATCGCTCGACAGCGTTTAGGACTACCCGGTATTTGCTTAAAATCAAGTTAATGGCCAATTTTGATGGTTCCTTCATTAATCAGCCGGTTTATGCAAACGTCACGCCATCAGTCACCGATTTGACAGATGGACAGTAAACCGACAGACTGTCTGTCGTAAATCAGTCGCACCTGAGACAGACTACAAGGTCCAACTGTCCTGATAATAGAGACATATGTCGTATGTATAATTGCCGTCTAATTACCATACGGAAATCCCACCAGAACTCGCACCAATTATATGGTAATTGAATCGATTTTTATTGCAATAAGTATTGTAATTGATCACCACTTGTTGTACTAAAATAGCAAAAAATCGTCTTTGTAATTGTGTCTATGAGAATCCGACTAGTTCTATTGATATGGAGATGGGTGAATAGTTTCAAGAGTAGTAACCACCATGCGACAAATTCGATTTTGATCTAATAAACACACAAGGGGATGCATTGCAACAATTCCCCTTTAACACAGCTAAAATTCTACAACAAAATAAAACAGGTGAAATGCAATTTAGCTAGTTGTTAAATACAGTCAAGTACTATTTTATAATGTTAGTGACAGTACTAGAAATCTAATCCAACTACCACCTACTTAGTTAAATCGTGAATAATTAATTCTAACATTATTCTGTGTAGTGTAATGAATTTTCTTTGAATGGCATTCCAATTACATGTTTTATTATTAGGTATTATTGTTGTTGTTGTTTGTACACTTTTCAATCATTTTTATATGATAACTACTGCCCACCATCATTGATAATATTGAAGAATATAAATCAAATTTGGCGTTTTTCCTTTTTTAATAAAGACGATGATAATGTTCCAATATTGATCATTAATGCATTACTACTACCGATATTGATGCCGGATTCCAATCTCGACTATACCTTAAACAAGTTAAGAATGTGACAGTGTGTAATGTCTTCAGGCGACAGACATTGTTAATTGGCATTTCGTTGAGTGAAGGATCACATGTAATCTTAACTTGGACGATAATGGTACCATTTCATCGTCTTTGAAACAATCTTCCCACTCACTTGCACACTTCTAGTTTATACGTATTGTATTTATAAGAACCAGTTCTCCAAACTATACCCATCTTGTTCTATTGAGAAATGCAAAAATGCAGTTATCGGTTTTGAGTCGCCATTGCAGTAGCGGTACCAACAACAACAACAACAACAACATCTTAGAAGCAAGATGGATGAAATTTAATTAACTCGCCGATTGGAAAATAGTGAAATTTCCCCTTTATCAAAACGATCATCAACATGACGAACGTAATCATCATGATCAAAGAGGATGAAACTAATTAAAACATCAAAAGATCTGTCCGATGGTTGGTAGCTGTAACGTCCATCCGTCGTTTCTCTGTTATTGTAGATTGAAATGTCGTGTGACGTCCGTCAAGTCCAGAAAACAAGGGGGTCTCTGGATGTATTATATACACATACACATACAGACAAATACACAGAAGAGGAATAGAGGCAAAGCGACGGGGGTTGGTTGGTTAGTTGGTATGGTTTGGGGTGTTGTCGCTGCCCGGGCAGACGTCTTTTGACCTGAGCGTGCATTGCTTTGAGCCACAGACTGATCGATCGGCGGCACTGACGCTGACGGGAGACGGACAGCTCAAAAGTGGGATACTTCAAGTAAATGTACAAGGGTTGGAGGAGAAGTTGAAAGTAGCAGAGGGTGGTTGGTGGTGGTGGTAGTGCGACGCCAATGACTTTTCCCAACGTCAATATAGACTCTGTTAAACTCGTCGGATACTAGTAGACAGGTGCATCTTGATCTCATCAAAAAAAATTACAATCTAACAATAAACCGACCATTAAATCCAATCAACGTACAATTTGACCGTAATAAAATAGGGATCTATGTTGGTAAATTACCGAAAAAACAATCAAATTTCATCCAACTTGTTACCCGATCTATTAATACAACCCGCCAATGTGGCCCAACGACACAAGATTACTGCAATCGAGTCTAATTTTGCAAATCATATACCGGTCTGTGTGCACTTCTCAGATTCTCAAAACCGAATCAACAAGAAAAAATCCACGCCACATAATTCCCTATACCCTGTCATTTTAGCGAGACGATCAGAACGTGGTGTTATTGGGCAATAAAAATCGGTTTTATAGCGCGAATCGGTGGACGTACAAAATAACAGCAGCAATACAAGCTATGTGTATTAAAATTCAGTTAATATCAACTTAATAAAATCCCCCCACGAATCGACCGAAAAAAATAGACACAAAGTAAAAGTGACTCGCGGAATTCGTTTAATTTTTCTTTTTGTGTTGCTTTTGTTAAATTGGTATGAATGGTGGTGGTGGTGGTGGTGTTTGGCGATGAATGGGGGCTTTCTGTGAGTACAACTATTGGACTCACGCACACGCTTCAGGCCTGATATCGACCCGGAGCACGCGGTCGTGTTTCAAGCACGTCTGAAAAACTACCAGTGTATAAACGATTTTTCTTTTTATCTATTATTTCGATGTGTGTGTCATTCTTAATTGTTTCCCCCCGTTTCTAAAATTAATCAATCATCCAAACTATCTTCTTTTGAATATTATCGTTCAACAAATATTGGAATAGTTCTTTGTTTCACACACACACACACACATAAATATTTCAGAGTGTATGTTTATAATAGAGTTAATTTATCAGGTGTCAAATTGACAATGGTCATCAGTTCTGGTCGCGTGACATTTCGTAACAAACTATCGAATTTCAGTAATCGAAATTGCTATCATTTGAAAATTTAGGGGATTCTTCAAGGGAAAAATTGTTATTTAAATAGAAAGGTCGGTTGATTGGTCAGTACAGACGGCGGCTATAATTGAAAATCGCCCATAAAATTTTTAATTGCCAACAGAAATCGTTTTTCATTCATAAAACATTAGAGTATCCGTCTCTCTATAATCTTGGGCTATAAAGCTATTTTTTAACACAATTCCCACTCCCTCTCCACGGTTCTATCGTTGAATGTTCATCGGGAAAACAACAGTAATTTTCATGTTATTCTTTTAATGATTATTATTTATGATTATTTATTTTAAAAAATAGAATTGTATTATTCATTTTTCTGTCAAGAATTACCCAACAAATTAACGTCCAAACAATAAATTCTATTAAATATTACAATTGATAAATCGCCCGAAATTTATTATAAATAGATACAACAAAAAATTTCCACATAATTATTTAGTTTATTTTTCAAATTTTGCTTTTCAACGTCGAATTAATCAAAAAATATCCGATTGGTTTACATATCCAAGTCTATTTATAATTTTCATCATTACTAACTAGAATCGAGAGGAAAAAATCGAAAAATCTATTGCAAAATCTAAAACAATTCAAAATATTTTTCCTATTATTATTGTTATTGTCTAACTATTAGGTCACCTAACAGGTAGTAATAAAATTCCTTAATTGCTCAATATTAGAAAAGATCAAGTTTAAGAATTTACGTCAATTTTTTCGAAAAACTTATAACAAAATATTTATAGTCAAAGCGGTAAACAATCGATTTCTTAAACGAATTAAGCGTCATTAAGGCGTGTTCAGACGCAATAAATACGACAATTTTTGTCGATTCAAGTTAGTTGCACAATTTCTTTATATTTTAAGCTCTTTTTGTCGCTTAAACAACGCCTCAGTTAAGCATTTGTTTGATGAAATATAGCTAATGGATCAAAAATTTCCAAAAAATATCCGAGTTTAATATCAGTTTACAATTAGATCGAATTTTGGGAGAATCTGGGGTGTGGTTTTCGCAAAAACTGACAAAAAGCCCAAATAACTAGGTTTTTGACATTTTTGTAATTTTTTATCTCAGAAACTGCATAGTAGAATTAGCTGAAATTTTTCTATCGAGTTCAAATTAATTTTCTCCAGGATTTCTCCCAGATTTTGTACGTACAATTTTCATAAAAAAAACGCCACAAAAATCGGAAAAACCAAATTAAATTAAGCGTACGATTTAAAGAGCCATATAATGTTCTCCAAATATGATAATCACCATTAAAATGTTTAATTAAAAAACGACAAATCGATTTTTCCGCACTGTCCTAATCTAAAACCGCCCCATTTTTATTTATTTCGTTAATAGTATTAAAACCTTTCAAAATTTATGAGCTTCTAATAAATATCTAAACAATACAATTTCACCCTGAATTAAAATAGAATTAATTAAGTTGATTATATCGAACGAAAACAAGTGGTTTTTAAATAATTTTAATCTTAAAATAGAGAGAAGACTTTAAAAAACATTGATTCAATCAAATACTTATAACAAGATTATTTAATCATTTAATTTAATTGTTCTTAATCTGACATAAGAAAAATCAATTATTGTTTAATATAAACAAAATTCGATCAATTTTTTTTTTGTTTGATAAAGTAGCTGGATTTTTATCGGTAAAAGTGGGTGAAATTATTTTACAATAAAAAATATCTAACTATAAATAATATGGGAAAAAATCGTTGAAAGCGTTCGAAACTAATTAATGATAACAAATAAATCAATGACAATTTTTTCTATTTTTTTTAATCGTTTGTTTTTTATTAGAAAGAAAGAAAACTAATTTGATAATCATCTAAAATCAATTTTGTAGACAAATATGAATATGCAAAATAATAGTGCTAATATTTTGCGCCTATAATAGCGTTAATACAACAAAAACAGTGCTTTAATAACTGTTAACACATAGTTTTGGTGTTTTTAATAGCTGGTGGTTTATTTTCTTAAGGTTGGTATTTGAACGTCACTTATATGACAGCTGTCAAAGGCATTATTTCATAATTTTTGAATTATATTGTTGTTAATTTTTATTTACGGTATTTTATTTATAATAATTTATACTAAAATATTATTGGCAGCGTTATATATTACATTTTTTAAGAAGAACTGAAATAGAGGTTAAATTTTTACCTGTCATGTCAACAATACCAACCGCTATAAAATCCCCTAAATTCAATGGTATGCAAAATAGAAAAAAATGTTAATAAAATCTAATGGAATAATTAAAAATAGTAAATTTTCTAACCGAGTTTATTAGGGAAATACCTTTTGATTTATTAGTCTGTTTCGAATTGTGCCAACGCTACGATTCTATTTTTATTTTCATATAAAATTCACAAATTTCAACCTTTAGAATCGATGATTTGTCAAGATTTTCAACGATTATCCATCACTGTTGAATGCGAATTATAAACGAAAAATTACTGGGTCATTTCCAAACTAAATTTCTGGATTATTGCGAAAAATTGAAAAACCAGTGGCGTTCCAATTAGATAAACTTTAATCAATCAATACTCGAGCCTTCATAATTGGTCATTAATTATAAATCTGTTAATCTACGTGAATAATTCCATAAAAGACGTCCGTTTGAGGTAATTAACGCGATTTTATTTCTTCCTCGAACCTTTCTATTTCATTTCCTACCCATCTCGTTGTGTTTGAATTTCGTTCGTCTAATTCGACAACATCTGGTTCGAAGATTGGTTATTATAAATAAAATAAGAGAAATTTTTAATGCTCGAGCAACTAATTAGTTTCTTATGATTTTTATTGATAATAATCTCAAAATTATAGTTAATTTCACGGAAATTATGGGAAAATATGTTTGGAATTTCAGATCAACTTAACATTTTTGATATATTTGAAATTATTAAGAAAAACGTAATAAAATAAAGTATACGATATGAGTAATTTAACTGCATCTGTCAGCGATTCGTGTGTTGTTTTTTCGTTGCTCGTCTCCGTCAAATTCTTTAAACGGGGAAAAAAACGAGCGATGAAAACAACAAAATCGACGATAATTAAAACGTAATAAATTTCGTCTTATCTATGGCATTTTTCAGTTGAAGATTTACGATCGAAACTAATTAAAATCTTTCGCTCAATATAAGAAGCAAAATAAATAAATACCAATTTTTATAAAGCCTAGAATACCTGTTATATTTATGAAATCCTTTTACTTGAAATTTCGTTGGATTCAGTCTAAAAAAAATCTAGATTTCTATAATTATTGTTTGAATATTGTTATTAAAATGCGTGTGTGTTATAATTTTTTTGTTTATAAATTTAGATTGTTTGGCACAATTTCAATAAATAAAATAGTAAGAGCACATTATTTAGCGGGACGACATTTGCTCGTTTTTCGTCGTTTTGTTTAGGTAATCTAGTGAAAAATCTCCTACTTGAAATTCGGCTACAATTTCCCGGAAACTGATCGATATAAATCATCGTATATTATTTTACTCTTGACAAAATTTTTTCGACTGCGTCCTCGTCAAATAATCCCCTCTAATCGACGTCCAACACCTGTCTATTGCCATTTCAAAAATACAAACAGGTTCTATTTTCGAAGACTCATAGCAATTAAACTCACTGTAGATGATTTAAGATTTTTTGCTACCTACACGATCGATTCGATTGATTAATTTGGAAATTTTACGATTTTCGGCCAATCCGATGCGTTTCAAGGATCGTTGCGATTGTAAACAAAAACAACGTGGCAGTTTTCCCGGTTGATACATGCGTGCATTATCGCTTTTTTTCAGCGCGTTTCAGGTGCCGTACTGAAAGTGAAAGCGTGTTTGTTGCATTGAACGTGTGTTGTTTGGAGAGCACATGTTCGGGAATAGAGGCGCGTCGTCGTCGTCGTTACCGTCTTCGCCCAATGATTTTGCGCAAATTTGGGGAACTTTCAAAAAATCCACAACTTACATTTCATCCTTTTGGGGCAGTCCTGTTTGCGTCTCGGCATTTTGCCACCAGTCCTCCCTCGACGGTGTTGTTGTTGTTCCGGTTGCAGCAAAGACGCCACCTCCAATGTTGATTTGACCAGAAAAAACTCAGACAACAATCAAAACAACAAATAAAAACAACATTGGCTAGAATTTTTCAGCCCACTAGTTTGTTACGATGAGACAATCCACCCATTTTTGCACTCAAATTCGATTATTATAATAAATTCGATATTATTCACGATTTGAGGTTAATTTATTTAAATCACCATAAACACCAATAACACAATTCGATTGTTTGTAGATAATCATTTTTTTTATAAATTAAATCAATTCACTTAATTATTGTTTGATTATTTTAATTAATTATAATTTTTAGATTGAGATTGGTCAAGTTGGCGCGAATACAGCGGCACTTGTTACATTAACAAACGAAAGACGTCTTTCTCAACCTCTGAGCCTCCGTTGACTGAGTGACTGACAACGCGAACACAGCTCTGTCCCCCCACTACTACCTTACACACATACACGTGCACGTATTATACAGATACACACATATACACCAATACATATAGACAGAGAATTCTGAACAAACGACAATCGGCGCAATGTTTCGTCAGGTTGTAGCGCCGGCGTCTACTACAATCTAATTTCTAACCATCTCATTCTATCGTTCTCGAACCGAATTGGTTGACGTATGTCGGTGATCTAGTCTGGTGTTGTGTCAAGTTAGCAGGAACGCATCTCGATTTCCACAGACCTCCTCAGGAAGAGCGTTTGAAACACTAAACGACGACGACGTCATCTCTCACTGTGATAATAATACACGTATCTATACATGTACACGAGCGTCTAAAAAGAGACAACGATACGACAATATTTCCTACATTAGTATGTATAAGAGTGAAACAGGTATGGATATGTATGTATAGAGTATGGATATGTGTGTGAGTATGTATGAATGCATGCATTCCTAATGCGCAACTTCATGGTCAGTTTGACAGGTGGGCGAGGTCTTGATTGGGCCACGCCTACTTTATGATCTCGGCCTCTCGGCGAGGTCTAGCCTTGCTACGGAGGCAGAGATGTGTCAATATTAGAAATTCTATGAATATTATCCGACTATTATTATCATTCTTATCATATTCCATTTTAAACTACAACAATCTTCTCAATTTTAAAGCAAAATAGTCAATAAACCAACAGTTCTCCATTGTAAAACAAGACACCCCACCACCTACTTTATTTGATTTTAATTAATTTCGATAAATTAAACAAATGAAAAATTCCATTTTTTTTTTTTTGTTATCCATTGAACTCTCAAATCGGACCACAAAGTAATAAAATACAAATTCTGTGCGTTATAGTCCTGTTTAAAACGACCGACCTTTATGGCTCGACAGATAAGAGCGATTTTGTGTCTGTGTAGGTATATAGGTAGAACTTTTAGTTTTATCAAATATATTACAATGGATAAAATCATAGTAGGGGTTGTTTTCCGGGGGTGAAAAAGTTGAGATTTCCCATACAAGCACGTGGAATATCAACCCTCTGGACTTGTATCCAAAGAATTAGTTCTCTCCCTATGGTGTATTTATTGCCACTAAAATAAGAGTCTTGACGATAAAAAATCTACTTTTTTTAATAATTATTGCTTAAGAATCTGATTTTGTTGCTTTTTTGCTGAGTAAAACGTATTTTCGTGTAGAAATATACAGTGCAGGCGGGATACAATAGAGAGTTGTTAAAAGTAGGTGGAGTTTATTTAAAATTTACGATTATAGTAGTTGGCCATGGTTTGGCACGTGGTTCGTAGCTTTATTCGAACATTAACAAACGTCAAATTTAATAAAAAAATGAATTAATCTACGACATAACGTTATCAACTGATCTGTTCCAATAAACAAAATAAAATAATTTATATCTGATGGAATAAAAATTCGATTATACATCTGTACTATATTCGTTATTTATTGAGATGAATTATACACGTAAGGAGTGCTAAAAACCGGTAGAACAGGTGTTAATGAAGAATTTCCGCATTCTATGCCCTAACCTTAACGGTACAAGCGTTAGACTTTATGAGGGTAGATGACGTGTCAATGTCTAATATTGATGCTTTCACGTTTTGGTGGACACAGTATAACAGAGAAAATTCTAAAATTACAGTGTTGCCACATATTATACAAAACACCATCAAAAATGTCCGAATGTATTCGTCTTTTGTCAAATTTTGCTCCAAATTGGGCGTTTCGACTTAAAACCTAAATTTTTGCAAGAGAAGTCTAACTAAGTCTTTAAATTGCCGTATTTTGCGAAAAAATCGCAAAAATTTTGATAATATGGGAGACAAATGTCTTCAAATATAGACTAAAAGTTGGAAATTTCGCAATTTATATTTGAAATTTTCCGAAAATTTGCAAAATAAAAACTAAACAAAGATAAAAAGTCAGAAATTCAACTTTAAAATCGGAATTTCTATGTTTAGTATATCTAAATAGGTTTGATCCGCGCCTTATTTATGAAAAAAGCAACCATGTAGTACTAACTCGATTCGTTCGTTTGTTTTACAATTAAAAAATGTCAAATGTAATAAATAGAGTTAGGATCTACACTCACAATAAAAATTTCAACCGTTAAAACTTACCAGTGACGTAAT
>JACDRP010000507.1:0-40222 GCA_013841185.1 Hycleus phaleratus | reverse complement strand
ATTTCTTCAACGTATTTCGTTTAAATACAATTTCCAAAGAAACTCACCGGAAATACCAAGAATCATCGATTATGTAACAATATGTGGGATGTTTATGAAATCAATCCGAAATCTACTTACGTCGACAATAACGAATCAATCTTCTTCTCCATAAGAACAACCTCATCGGGATTCTGATGGATCATCACTTCACAAAACAACCGTTTCGAACACGGCGTATCCGTCCAAAAATGCGGCCCTCTCAAATCCCCAAAATTATCCCTTTCAATAGTCTCGATCAATTTTTGCATGTAGAGATCATCGTTAATATTGCGCCTGAATCGTTGTTTATTCTGTTGGTCGGCTTTAAACGGTTCTTCCATTATTACCACAATATCATTGGTCGGATTGTGGAAACTTCGCATATCTTCCGGGTTTAAAAATCGTCCAACTGCTGCAGCCCCTAGACCGAGAGCCGCACCGCCGGCTACCAAACCGAGAGCTGGCAGGATCACCGAACTGGAAGCGATCGGTGTTGTTATCAAATCGACTTTATTTTGAGCCTCTTTTTTTGTCGTTGTTGGGGGTGATTTAGAAAAGCCCAAATTGTGGGAGATTTTATGTGTGGCTTCAACTAACGGCTCAAATACCGGCCGTGTTAATTGTTGCATCCGTGCAAAACCGTTCTGTACGTTGTCTTTGATCGTTTCCGTGATTTTAATCCAAAACGGTTGTTCTTGTTTCGTTTTCTTAATATAGAACGTGTTGTACGGGTAATTAATGATATCTTTCCGATAATAATCGACGTTATTGTTGTCGTAATGTGATTGTCGCCCGCTATTAACATCATATTTCGAGTAAGTATCAACGATTTCTTCTTCGGGCGTTACTTTAGCCGGTTGTACGCCCAATTCTGGATGAGCGTATTGTAAGACCGGCGTACGCACCCCTTCATTGAATGTAACAGGGCTCAATTTATTCGGCGTGTACAATAGTGAATTCGGATAGGAATTATGGCCGGGATATTGCAACATTCTCCTTTGCATCTGTTGTGAATTCTCATCGTACGATCTATACCGCCGCCTCAACAATTCTTTCGCATTGATCTCTTTGATATAGTCGGCGAATTTATCGCCGGTTTCTTCGTCAGGTACTCGCGTAAACGGACCAATACCGCCTTGGCTATCTAGCCGGACATAACGAACGCGTTCGGTGTTTTGGTGTTGATCACCATCGGGACGATTATCGCGAATTGTAAACGGGCCGAAATTCTTCTGTTGTTTCTTCTTCGATTCGTTCACTTTGTAATTGTCTTGTTTTGTAAATGGACCACCGTTATCATTGTTAGTTTTTGTAGTTGGTGTTTGACTGGCATAGATTAATTCACCGACTGGTACGACCGGTGGTGGTCGATAGCCCGGCTCGTAGGGGACTAATTCGCCGTTAATTACCCGAGCATTGCGCCAAGTCTGGCGGTCGGACTCGTCATCCGGTACACGTACACCGTGTATCACCGGTATGCCATCATTATCCAGATGCATAACAGAACGGCCGCGTTTCTTATCAATTGCCGGCTTCATGTAAACATCATTCGAATGGATCGTCACCGGTTTCGGCACATTTGGAATCCTAGAATTTGCCCAATAATTAACCACCAACAATCGAATTTCAATCGTCCAACTTACCGATCACTATCGATGAAATTCCCGTATTTCATCGGTCGATCTTGACTCGAATTACGCACCAATGCAATTGTACTTAAACGTATAATATTCGGTTGATAATAGACGGGTATCCAATTTGTATAAATCGCCCGTGGATTTGTTGCCGTTTTCTCACGACGTTTAACAATCAATTGGGCAACATTACCATCCTTCGTTAGCACATTCACCGTTTGCATATCGTCCGGATTTAAGCTGCGTGATACTTTAATTTCCGTTCGTGTTATAGTCGGCGATGGTGGCTTTTCAGTTTCAGCAAAAATCCCGATTGCCACAGATAACACGACAATAAGGAGCACCTAATTTAGGAGAAAATCAATTAATAATCATCGATAAATTGTTAACGACCTGTTAATAAAATTTATAGTTCTCGAGTGAGCTTTATCGTTGGCTTGTCAAATTAAAGTCCGATAAAATAAATTTGGAAAACACGAAACATTCCTAACGAACGATAATTTCAACATTAAAGAAAGTCTTTCCAATAGAAGTCAATAACTTGTACGTCTCATCACCTACTTTCACCCGTACAAGATTCTTTAGTTTTTTTTCTTGAACATTTAAAAATGATAAACATGTGGAAACATGATCTGTTTCTTTCTTCAAAACGGACAAATCGAGGAAAAAACCCAAAGATTCGATCGAATTTCTCCAATTTCACCGATTTGTAACAATTCAAGTTGAAATAAAAATACAGATTTAACCTTCATCTAGATTTATACTTGAAATAGTTGAAACGGAAAAATTACGTTCTCATTGAATTTTAAATGAATCAACTGGGAGTTGACTCGATAAATAATTTTTATTACGATGGAAACAGCGTGATTTTAGCATAAAGAAAGTTGGAAATTTCCAACGATAATCCAGGGAGTTAGATCAGTTAATTAGGGACGGATAAACTAAAGTTTGTCACTTTCATTGACACAAATCGAAAATCGCGTTAATTTAAAGAAAACTCGCGCAACTGTCCAAGTTTTTTCGAATTAATCTCACCTGATAGAGCCCCATTTCTAATCTAATTTCTCCAACACCACAATCTAACACTAACACTTTTTCGAAGAGATTCGGCCGCGTATTCGAACGGTGTGGTGTTTTCCTCGCCGGTACAGATTACTCAATGAAACTCTCTGATATCAGCCACTTTCCACCTGTACTGTCGATGGCCGACCCACATTTTATTTTACCATCATCTGTGTGCATGTGGATACTATGCGCATACATTTTTTTTTTATCGAAGAGATGGAAAAATACCACTGTTCAAGAAGAGTGCTTTCTTTTCGACGACAATTACCACGAATTTCCGATCGATATTGCATTCTTCTTCGCTAATTAACATGATTGCGAAATACGAGAGGAATCTTGCCACGGCCCTGACTTTAGCTTCAAATGTAGGTGTGTGTTTGTACTTTATAATCATGGAGATCACATAAATTACCAGTGAATTGTCTTTAGAAGCCTTGACTCTATTTGTTTTCGTTGGGATGTACAATAGAAGGCTAATTACATATCGTTTTCAATATGTTGATTGTGATGTGACAATTTGATTGAAATATGAATAGAATCAATGACTTTTACTTCCATCAATACAACGATTATCATTAATTTTAACACGAATTGAGCGGAACAGATGGGCGATTCAAATTATCAATTTTATAATTATAATTATCGATAATTACTCTTTTTATGCCGTTGATAATGATTTAAATGGGTGATAATAGGCGATTCGGTTCGTACATAAAATGCAACTAGAGAGTTGTAAAATTGTAGAAATTTATCACTTTGATTGATGAACTCGAGAGGAAATAAAAAGAAAAGTTTGATTTACAATTAACTTGAAGCTATTTTATTTTTTAATTAACCAACGTTAATCAATTTTTGTTCAATCGCAAATAATCACCTAGAAGGCGCAATTTTTTCTAAATAACTGTTTAATAAATTTCTACGTTCCAAAAATTCTCAACAATTGAGATAAACTGGATTACAAAATGTACAACTTGCAACACTCTAATTCTATTCGAATATGTTTAGTAGCAGAAATAACACGACAATCATTGAAATTATAGCACGAATCATGACAGTTTTAAAGAAAGACTCATTTCGAGTGTGTCCCTTCGAATTTCCGCCTGTTATTTCCGATGAAGATAACAGGAATTACGGTTTGGAGCGTTATAAAGCCACACGATTCGTATCCATATCGATGACAGTGAATCTGGTCGGTTGACCCAAATGGTTAATGTTGTTGTTTAAACGCTCCGATTATTCCATGATTTGCTTATTAAATATTCTAATGAACGAGTAAATGAGCCGATTCGGTTGTTGTGTGGACTTTTATCGGTTATATTTGTCGGTTTATAGCTTTAGGTGGCCCATTAGAAACAGGTGTTGGGCATGACGATGCTCACCTGTGTGATTTCATCATTGATGAATGCTGGTGTTTTATTATAATTTTTTATCGCCATTAATAAGCCATTCTAATCGGAAACAGGCCTAAATTATTCCGAGTTTAGTGTTTCAATTGAGAAAGTCGAAAGAATTGGGCAGGCATCGATGGAAATGACCCTTTACGTGTTATAAATCATTCGAAAGTAAAATCTGACCTACTTCTATTATAAATTTTTTCTTCTCTCCAATTCGTATAATAACAATAATAATTTTAATAATTAGTAACAATTAAACCATAATAATTGGGTTATATCGAATATTTAATCAGTTTCATTACTGAAAATGACTATCATAACAACTATTCGGAAAATAGATCGGAAACTTTCTACCATAATTACTTAATTCGATATAAAGTGATTGTGGATTTTATTAAAACGAAAAAAAATTGACCGCCCGAGCAGGGACTTGAACCCTGGACCCTTGGATTAAAAGTCCAATGCTCTACCGACTGAGCTACCCGGGCTGTTGTAAGAATATCACAGCCAACTATAGTCAACCAATTGTTTAATTAGTTTTTAAATTTTAATACACTAATCAATAAATAAAAACGAAAAAAAATGCTGATATTGAAACAATTTCTAATACAAAATTGTCTAATTTGTTTACTAATGAAATTTTATTTACTATAAAATAAAATTTTAAAATTTGACATTTAGGGAATTTCGTGGCGATTGGTAATATATGACAATTGAAATTCAAATTTGAATTTTCTGAACAAAATATTGTTTATCAACAACTGTTCGACTAAACGAAGAATTGCTTTGATGAATTCACACTCTCCCCAAATAAAGAGAGAATCTATTGTTACATTTGGGGGCCTCTAATTTCTATCCAGCCCTTCAATTAAACTATAGATACAAATACAACTATAAAAGTACTATTTTTGTGTTCTATTGTTGTGGTTCTGATAGAGTTGAGTTGTACTGTAATTACAGCGTTTATGCTTCATAATTTCTAGAATACAATATGGTTTTGTTTTCTATTTATTCATTTAATGCAAAACAATAACCACAACATAATTAGTTATAGAAAGTGACCACATGTTTATAAGAAAGTAAAGAAAAAATTGTATAAAACATGACTTTCTTAACATTCCATTAGTAGTTGCAGCAATTCTTCCAAGTTTATGGCCATTTCTTTTACTATTTTATACCGAATTACAATAGCAAAACATTGATTTAAACCGAATGAAATTTAAGAGCATCTGTTCGATTTCATGTTTCAACACAGATGGTATTTGTGCAAAACAAAACAGAAGATTGTTAATGAATAAAACTAGAAATGGACAGAATAAGGCCACTGTTGATGTTGATTATAAATGAAGATCGATAAATAAGATAAAACTCTAATCAGAACTATTAAACATAGATCCGGATTAGTTTTTATTGTTGTTGCTTTTAATTTGAATAAAAGAATCGCTGGGATCTTGCTAATTAGCTGGCCAAATATTGCAAAACTTTCCACTTTTTTTCGGACGGATTTCTATCGTAAATTTTTAAAAAAATTGTCAAATACACAACCAGTCGCTAATTGTGGCGTTAATAAAACAGGAAAGTTGACACATTCTTGGCAAGGATGAGGTCGAGGCCGGCGATAAAACCAAACACGGCAAGGAGAATCTAAATTTTTATTCACCTACCAAAATAAACAAGATTTAATTTGATTTGATTTGTTTGCAAATAATCGGCCGACAGTCCTGTTTCCGTACAGACTCGAAGATTTTCTTGATTTCGTCAACACGTTCGATCGTTTTCTCGCTGGAATACCAACAATTTTTCATCATAAAACAACAATAACTCGCCACTTACTCATCGGTGAAACGATTCAATAAATTATCGATATGATGTTCGGCATTCTTCGACGTACTAGCACTCACTAATAATTCGCAAAATATTCGATCTTCGCATCCGTTTCTATTCAATTGTGTGAAATAATCTAAAGACGAGAGGACTGTTTTCGTGTTCTGATTGAGCGAAGAATCCTCAGCTCTAGAGCGCGATTGTCTGAAAGAAATTCACTTTAGAAACACGCAACGGCTTAAATTCACAACTTACGTTCCATTAACCGGAGTTACCGTGATAACGGTCGGTGTTAGAGCGCTAATTAACAGACCAATCGGCAGAATAGTTGTCAAGAATTTGATAATTTTCTTCCAAGGATCGTACGCTGTTTTATGCCCAATCTCGCCCGTATTATACCCGTAGGTTTTATGCCGTGGCACCTCGACGTGTTGCGTGAAATCAAACTGGCTCTTCGCGGGGATAGGCCGCCTCCTCTCATACTTACCCCAATTGTAATGATCGCCAATTTCGGGCTTCTCTATCGACGGTTTCAAATGATCCTGACCGGTACCCGCATAGAACGGATACGGCTCTTTCGCCTCGTACTGTATTGGAAATTTCCACGGTTGATCTGTTGTAGTTGTTGGCCATTTTACCGCGAATTGTTCGTCCGGTCTCTCGCCGGAACTTTCGAAATTCTTCGATATCTGTTTAGGTTCCGGTAATGCGGGCACTACAGGGAATCTGTTGAATTCGTAGTAGCTCTCGAATTGGGGACTTGGTCGAAAATCTGATAAAATATCCGTCCGATTCGTTGTTATCGTAGTATTCAATCCAGTTGTATTAGTTAGCAATTTACTCCTACGAATTTCTTGACTTTGTTCAATTTGATCTTTGGTTGAATTGATTGATGGAGGATCAGAAAAATCACTAGCACTATTATTGAAATTTGTTTGAGTAATATTCGTTGTGTCGACTAATATTACAGAAAACAATACAAGAATTGATAATTTCATCATTTTTGTTGTGTTTTATTAGGAAGTCTACAATCAAATTGAATTATTCTACAAGTTAGAGCCATATATAAACAATTCCTAAACAATAATCATTGTATTTTATAGAGTTTCCTTTTAAAATTGCCCATTGTGTTTATGCTGCCGTATCGAAGGAAAGTCGATTTTTTCTCTATTTACTTCTGTAATCATCTTATATGCTCTATAAATGAATTCGTAATATTCACCTTAGAAAGTTCGAATTTCCTAAATAATTCATCTATAGCGCCATCTATGTAAATCAACATGAATTAAAATTAAAAAGTACGGTTACCAAACCGGACGTATAATCTATCGTCGATTTTTCACCTAATAATTATTCAAAAATTACAAATCAATTCGAACAAAATTGAATAACGACCTATAATATTGCGAAAATATAATTTCCATTTGATCGATTTTCACGAAAATAAACGCATTTATTGTTAAAAATTTCAATTAAATTCGATTTATAGCAGAAGCTTTGAGGTTTGTAGAGTCGACACCAGTTGGCGCTCCAAGCTCCAACTGAACCGGTAAAACAGATAGTTTCCAATAACAGATCAACTTCGGGATTGCCAAGTTTACTAATTTTTATGCGGATAAATGATTAAAAGCAATTGAAGTTGTTTATTTTATTTCAACTCACTATTGAACGAAAAGTAAATTTTTAAATAGACAGGATAGATTTCTGGTAATTGTTTCTAATTTGAAATTTTGGATTTTTGTTCTTTAGTAAAGCGTCAATAATTAACTAATTATGGCAAAATATACACAACTATGATAGTTTAAAGTCAACAGTTGAGCAAATTTTGTTGAAATTCCCTAATTTCGATCATTAAACGTATTTAAAATTAGAATTTTATTGTTAGTGGAAGATTTGAAGAAATATATGTGTAGATTTGGCAACCGTGTCATGTCAAATTTAACGTCAAGATGATAACCTAAAATTTTTTATTTTAAATTTGTTTATTTAAATTCAATTAAAATAAATTAAATTAAAATGTTGATAAAGGAGATTAGACTGTCTAAATTATTAATTTATATAATTCTATTAATTTTTCTAATAATTTCAGCGATCTATTTCTTTACTGTTAATACCATGAAGGAAGAATTGATCGAATTAGAGGAACCAAATTTGGAATTTTCACCGTTATTACCACAATTATTGAAACCATTGGATAACAATTACAAGAATCGTTTATTCAACATTACATTAAATTATAGAATCCTACCGGAATCGTGTAACGATAACGATCTATTGGCAGTATTGATTGTGACTTCGTATTTCGGTAATATCGAGACACGTAGCGCAATGAGACGATCCTATTCAAATGATGATCTATTAAAATATAGAATGAAACGTGTATTTCTACTAGGGGAAGCACCACAAGACCAGTACACAAAACAAGAATCTATAATCAGTGAAAATCGGCGCTTCTCTGACATCCTTCAGGGTAATTTCATTGAGAATTACCGTAATCTAACGTACAAGCATATAATGGGCTTAAAGTGGGCAAGTGAGAATTGTAGTAATGTTCAATATATTATAAAGATGGATGATGATATTGTTGTTGATATGATCAAGATTATTGAAATGCTACAGACGAATTTCCCGAAAAATCTAATTGCTGGTAAAATTCTTAAACGAATGCCGGTAATCCGTACGATTGCCAATAAATGGTACGTTAACGAAAGTGAATATAATCACGCGTTCTATCCAACATTCGTATCGGGTTGGTTCTATATAACAACACCGAGAATTGCAACAAAATTCGTATTGTTATCGAATTATATCGATTATTTTTGGATTGATGATGTCTACGTTACAGGAATATTAGCGAATTATTTGAAAATCAAACACTATAGTCTTGATTCCAGTTTTACACCGCATTCAGAATATCTACAATGTTGTATGAATGATGTAATCAAGAAGAATTTCGATTGCGATTTTATAATTGGACCAAATGGCGGTGATAATAATATGTTTTATGATTTTAATAAAATCATGAAATTGTGTCAAATTAATCGGTGTATTGAACGTACGAAACCGATTAATCAGACTTGTGTTGCTGAAAAGAAAATTCCAATCGGACACGGTAGAGGATTTATCGAGGATTATCGATTAACTTGAAATTGTTACGAATAATAAAATAAGGAAATAAATGATATATGAGATAGGAGAAACGAAATCATATCAGAAAATTGGAATTAACCAAATTGTATTGTTATATTACTTAAAATTAACAATAATCTTTGGAATTATCTAATACTCAAATTATTGCCTAAAATGTTATTTTTTCTAAAACTACAATAAACATGGCAATAATCTCAATGGAAATTTTTCAAACGTACACTATCGACTTTTCCCCAATCAACTTTCGCATACGGATACGGTTCGTGTTGTTCTCTAATCAACCAAAATGAATCGATAACTTCACCGTCTTTATCAACGGAAACTTGTTCCATATACAAATGAGATGAATTATAAACTTTCATTCTTGTATAACCATAATCGAGACTAGCAAATGCCGACCATGATGGTCGTTTATCAACAAACCTATCGTGCTCTTCTTGACAACCAGCTGAACCAGTCACTACATGAACTGGTGCTTTTGGATTCTTATACGGTTCCTCATAACTACCATTGAAAACTTGATAATTATAAATTGGCCATAGACGTTCGTATGAATGTTCATGTGCCCAAATTTCTAAATCAACATTATATTTATAGAGTAATTCTTCTAAGCCGAAGTAATGTAGAAATGGTAAACCGACACGTGTTAATGTTTCATGATGTGTACAATCATCGGTATTTGCATTACTACAATACATTGGCCGATGGCCCATTATAATTATCCATGGTTGTTTAGCACGATTCTCTGGTAGGTTTGCTTCAATTAAATCGTTTTCCAACCATTCATATTGCAATACTAACGGTTTTATACCGTAATTCAAGAAATAATACAATTCTGTTGAAATTGAAATTAGATGGATTGGGCCGATATTTACACTGTACATGTAACTTTCTGTACCGCATGGCATGCTGAAACGTTCCCGATAGTGGCTGAAATTGCTGAAATTATAGAAATTTATTGTTAATATTGGGTAAATTTCCTCCAAATCTGGGCTTGAAGAATTTTAAAAGTTAGACTAAATGATCCAATGGCCAGATTTATTGAAAACTGCTATAATTTTGGACGAAAACTCGGCAAAATTACTTTTCGATGAACGATTTCTTTTTTATTTTTCACTCAAAACTCAAATTTCGACTTTTTCTGAAAATTTTGATTTTGTAGTGTTNTACTAGACCATAGGTCATGTTACCAAAGTCCATTTTATTTTCACCATAGAATCTAAATATGGAATAAAAAATATACCATTCCATTTAAAATAAGAAAGTAGGGTGCACTACCCCATAGACCGGGGGTTGATAGAACAACGAGAATATTTTCCATGTGTAGTTCAGGTGGAAAAACGAGTGCCTACCAAAATTCAGAAACTTCCATCAACCACTTGGCTCACTCTGTATAGTGGAAATTTTGAGTTTTTGACCTACATGGTTCAAACTTTACTCAAATGATCAACAGGTCCCCTATAAATCCTTAAAATATTTTTCAAATCGGTCGTCAAATCCAAAGTCAATTAAATTATACTACTAATTTTCGATAGTTAGGAGGCACCTTAAAATTTATTATTTATAAATTGGTAATGGAATTAAAAAATTGTTGAATTATTCATAGAGCAACGGTCTATAGATCTGAAATATCAACGGAATTTCCTGTGATATGCATTCCCAACAAAATTGTTGATAACGTTAAAGTTAAACAAAGGGGCCTAATTAAAGGTACACAGAACAAAACAATAGTCTTTGTTGTATAAATCGAGGTCATAAAATCAAATTAAAATTAGAACATTGATCAATAAGTTAATCGATTAAATAAACAATTAAGAAACAAAAATCGGTCGAGATATGAAGTGTTGTAATTTGATATATCAAATTACGCAGTTATAACGTCAATCCTTCTAAACGCAAAAACAATACAACAATTGTCTTATCATTGTGATTGATAAAGAATTTGGCCTTGCATAATACATACTATTTCTCCTCATGGTTACCAGGACAGGTCATGTACGGTAAATAACCAGCAATCGGTTGGATTTGTCGCATAAAAGCATCACCAACTTTCCCATCATCCTATAAACAAATCGCAATTAGTATTTCTTTATTACAATTGGGATTAAAATTACCGAATCCATATCATAGGCAAAGTCGCCAACATGCAAAATTGCATCGTACATGCCCCGTTGGACTTCCTCCTGTAAACGAACCAACGATTTTGCATTAACATTGCCCATGTCGCCGAAAACAGCCAAATGTGGCTGCCAATCGTCGGCAGGTGGTGTCGTAAACCAAAACTCTTCCGACCATCCCAACTGACTACCACAATGATAAACTGCAACCGGAAGTTTAGATTACGATTAATTCTATACGATAATAATTACCGTATTTTGAGTTGGATGTTAGGTTTTTTAGTAGGACTCGATGAATGTATTGGGAGTGCTTTTTCGGTCCACCATCAACAAATAATTTCGATGTACCACTAGCTGTTAAAATCATACCACCGATGCCATATTCGACGGTCGATTCCTTTGTATCATCGAAAGTTGACCATGTTACAACAATATCGTTGGTTGTATCGCCGTAAGCTAAATGGATTTGTTCCGGTTGATAATGATCGATACAATAAATTAAATTGACCAAATTGAAGGTTAGGAATAAAGAGAACTGTAACATTGTATTCATCTTCAATATAAATGCAATTATGCAAACATCTCAATCGTTTTTCAATTAAATACTGCACAATAAATACGAACGAGCTTTTTAAATATTTATAAACAATTCGAACTTTGGTCGATTTGACAGACTTATCACAAATAACTAAAAGCAGCGCCTTTATTAAAATCTATTTCTAATATTCAATCCAATTAGCAATAAAACATACCGTAATCGATACGTATTTGAAACAATAATAATAAAGCAATTAATAATTGATTATAAAGAAATCTTCATTTTAAAATTTACCAATCAATTAGAATGGGCTACAATTAGTATCCTATTTTGGTTGTCAATCGTTTTGACAGTTATTTAAATTGGCGCCAATTTCGAAAAATTCGTAATTACGTGTCCAAATCAAATTTTTTAATTACTCCTACAATTTTTGACCAATTTCAACAATTTTAGTCTCGTTTGAAAGGTTTTTTCTTCTATTTTACAATTATAGCCACTAAAGATGGGAAAAATCTCGAATTGCAGTTATAATACCCTCAAATCGATTCTTCAACTGCATATTAAAACCAAATTGCTTGTAAGTTTTATAATTTTAATACCATTTTAAAGGAAATTTCTTAAATCTCACGATGATTGCTATTACCATAGGAAAATTCTTCAATAGAGCTTGTTACTTCATAAAATTGTCGACCAGAATTAGAATGGAAATATGGAAAAATTAGGAAAAATATGCTCCAAAATTAACCTCTACAACTCAGAATTCAATTGCATTTTTTGAAAACAAAAACGTTTTTGAGTGGTTCTTAAAATGCTGCATCTAATGGTGCTTGAGTCGTTATTATCAAACAAAGGAGACATCCGTTATTAAATTTGCGGACATTGGATCGAAAAAATTGTCCTTTATACTTTCAAGTGTTCAATAAATTGGTATTTGTTTCATATCAATTATTTTCGTTATACATGCATCCACTTGAAAATATGTACTAATTGAATTATTTTTGAAAATAATGGGATCACACAGAGTAAAATACAACCGGAATTATCTAATCAAACAAAAATAATGAAAGACAAACAATCATGTCTACTACTAAACTGTTTATAATGGATGATTTTGGGAATAAATACTGTTCCAAATCATATTACATTAAAATTAGATTATCTTGTAAAAAATAAATGGTTTACAAAATGAATGGTTAACAACTGTCCTTCTCCGATTTTAATAAAATTTGATATACAGGTACCGCATTTTTGGCTTTAGGGGGTGAAATTGCCTCTTAAATTAACTCCTTAGGACACTTTTTAGCTGTATCCCAAGAACAGAACAAGAGAAGGGTTGTTCTCTGCTATTATTTTAGTAATATTTCAGTTTTTGAACGAATTCGATATCTTGTTCTGTTCTCGAGATATATCTAAATGTGTGTTTTGCGGGTAACTTTACCCCCTTTCGGGTAACTTTCACCCCCTTAAAGTGAATTTGAGGAGCCATAAAACGCTACATTGTGAAGCTCTACCTGTTTAATAAATTTTCGCAAAATCGGAGAGGGACAGTTGTGTCGCTTTCTTTGTTAGATTATAATCAAACAGGAAATTACCCTCTCAAATAGGCGGGTTGCTACCGAGTAATTATTCAAAAAAATAGTATAAAACATCGAAAAATTTTATATTTCCATCAGTTCAGAATGTTATCCAAAAATTGTATAGTCGCACTATTAGTGATTTTTGTAAACTATTTACAAACGTCACAAGCTTGTGTAAGTAGAGATTTATTAAAAGACAAATTATTAATTAAACCTGAAAATACATTAGAATGGCTACACGATGAAAGTGAATAAACTTCAAGAATGCATCCCGAATAGTATACTGAAACTTGAAAATCCTGATGTAGTTCTAGATAAAGACTGTAACTTGATTTTTAAAGGCTGTGCAATTGTAAGGAAAACTTACAGAGAAGCATGGGGTAGATGGCGAATAGAAAAACCACCAATGCCACCAATGGAAGGTGAAACGGATTTCTGTACAGTTTCAGATAAACAAAGATTACCAGAAATGGACGAAGCAATAAAAGCATATAACGTAACAATACAGTGTCCATTCGCAGCGGTATAGCTCTTTAAATATATTATCAATATAAATATTTATCTTGTTTTTTAAATTTAGAGAAGAATTTGCAGTTTACCGGATAAGAAAGTGAGCATTAAGAGATATAAAAACTTGTTGAGCGCTGCGGCTGGTACAATTAAGCTACATGTAGAAGTCGATTATGATGTGGGCCGGACGTGTTTAGATGTTGTAGCGACCATCAGTAAAGCACGACCAGGTCTGTTATAAATAAAAAGTCGAGTAAAAAGTAACATACTACATAGGATATGATAAAAATAAAGGATTTTCAAAGATTATACAAATTTTAATTATTATTTATTATGTAACTCCATTCTTTAAGGCAAATAATTAGAGCTTCTTATACTTTTAATAGGCCAAACTCTTGAAGCACCCGTAAGAATAGATTTTCGTAGAAAACTCCCTAAAGGACATTTACCAATTCGATAATTTTAGGCAAGTCTTGTATTAGAATCAATCTAATAAACAATATTTCATTTCAAATTTCCAACGAGCCTAAACTCTACAGGGTAGGCAGACCAGGCAATTTTGTCTGCNCTTCCGAATTTCAAAAAATCAAATACATATGTCCCCGTTTCTTGAAATGCGCTTTCAAATGCCGTTTAGACCATTAAAATCCGTTGGAAAATAAACTTGTAGCGCTGTTTGTTCTGTGGGAACCTACATGAAAAATAACAGGATTTATTGTCATTTATTATTAAGAATCTAGCATTTCGTGTAATTAGAAAAAAAACAGTAATTTAATGTTCTACCCTTAAATTCAAGGGATGACTAACGATTGGTAAGAACAAGTCTAGGAAAGGGTGTTAGGCAACATCTTCTGGTCTGTTCCTATGAAAAATTGCAGAAAAACTTGTCTTTTTTGGAAATGTTTTCAAGGTGTTGAATTGAGAGCTTCAGGTAAGAGAATAACGCTAAGAAACTACGGATAATTTAACGAAGTTAATCAATAATCGTCTTATTTAAGTTTTAGTTGGAAAAATTATAGAAATTGATCAAAATCATTGAGATAATGAACACAATTGCATGTTCAATTTTGGTGGATGCGCCGGGTGAAATCGTTTCGCAATCGAACAAATTGCACCTTGATGGAAATTTTACATTTTCAATTTGATGGCAAATCAACAAATTGTGCAATGAAGATTTATTGTTGGATTCCAATTGAAATTTCCACCTTCTATTGCCAATTGTACGCCATCTAACGCCGAATTCCCCCAAACAAAACCGTAGTTATCTAGAATTGTTTTGAAATCCAAAACGGCATCTACAATTGATAAGATAACAGCGCAAACTCGAATTTCGACTGGCGGGTTGTCACAAAATCATCAGATCCGATGTATATCTTGACAATCGTATTTGATTAGAAAACATTTGATGTTGCGCGAGTGCGTCGCGTATGTTGTTTTAAAAATAAAACGACGTCGACGACGACGACGACGACTACCGCAACAATTACGACGTCTACAGCGTTTCAAACAACAATGTTGACGTCTACCGTGTAAATATCATTAATCATAGATTGTTAAATGTTTTAATAAAACTTTAATTATGTTAATTTAATTGGAAATTATATAAGTTGTTGGAATTTCGGAGGAGAATTGTGCCAATTCGATCGGGCTTGAATTGAGACTTTCCGAAATATTCGAAGAAATCGAATTAATTAGAAGATTGCACTCTATCAAATACGGTAAGTATGTTTAAAAATAGTTGCGATTGTTTATTTACCACCAACAGGACGTTTATTAGTCGAACGAGGGGCTTTAAGTGGCATTACCGTTGTCGTAATATTCGATTATCTTAATCATAATGTTGTTTTTTAGGGGTAAATTCGGGGTGAATTTGACTATCGATTTAATTTACATGTAAGTAACATTGTTAAAATGTTACTAGATTTGATGATGACGATAATTGTGACAATATCTAAAATACACACAGATAAATGAGATGAGCAAATTATTATTATTCCGAAAAAATCAACATTATCATTAGATTTTAATATATTCAAATACCCGAATTTCCACCCTCGAAATTCTGGAAATTTATCCACAAACTGAAAACGATATTATTGCAATAACAACATCCGAAACATGTGACTTTTTTAATAATGAACTATGAAAATGGAGTGGAAATTATGGGAAGTCACCTTGTAATTTATTTCTATAATTTCTTGATTTGTTATTCTATATGTAAATATATAAAAGATAAATTCGTATCAAAACAAATTAATTAATTCGAAAAAACTGTTGACGATATGCCAAAGGTCTTGCAACTAGGCGATAATTCGTACAAAAAATTATTAAATTTTTCGCATGTTCCAACAAAATTCAATAAAACCCATCACACCACGATCCAAAGGGCTGTTTTATTGTCTATTCTGTATACGAAGGGACAATATCAAAACAACAGGGGATGAAATTTCGAATCAATAATTCTCCGTTCGTGTGAGATTTTTACTGAAATTTAATTATTCATCTTTAGAGTGATTTCTTGTTTGAATTTTCTAGGCGAATGTTGATTGAATAATTCCAACAAGGAAGTTGAATTTCCCCACTAATTAAAAGCGACAGTTCAATATTCTAATTCGATTTAAACAAGCGGTTTATTTATTATTTTAATAGTTGCTTGCACGAAAATTGACGGTATTTTAATTTAAAAATCCATAAATTCAATATCATCGAACTGGAAATAGTGAAGGGCTGCTTGAATCGTGATAAATTACCAACTATTTTTGAATAATTCCAGTAACTTTCCACATATTTGGTGGAAATTGAGGGTTAACTTGCTAGAAATACAAAATTTCCGGTGTTTAATATTAAAGACGTGAATCTATTTTATTTTAATAAATTTATAATTTCCAGGGACTAGACAATAACGACCTATTTGAACGACTGAAAATTTAATGAACCGACTCTTTAATCGTCCGTATGAAACAATAATGCCCAATAACACCCCTGTAAACTTGTTAAAATCCCCCATTGAATAGGGCTATAGTCTACTTAAACGATCATTGTCGATTTTATAAATTTAAAGACGAATTCTCGGGCAATATGGCTCATATTTTCATCGAATTCGTCGTTTTGTTGGTAAAAATTACAATTTTTCATTAAGAACTCGATTAAATTGGCTCTACTAATTAAAACTGTATTAATTAATAGGCGAATTCTTGAAATAATTGCAAATTACACAGTTTTTTTGCGTTGATTAATTAACTCGCGCATTCTTAATTCTACTCGACAAGCCAAACAATTTGATTTTCATTCGACAGAAGAATTTCGACAAACTTTAAAGGAATAAAGCAGATTTTAATAAACATACAAGCGAAATTTGCGAATATTCCATAAATAAATAATGAAATCACGTACATTCTATACAAGTTTTGAATATTTATAGGACAAAATACGAATTTATCTAAACGTATAGTATTCGATAAAAAGAGGGTGGAAAGAACAGCTATAATGGCTTATGAAAAATTCAAAAATATTCCAAATTAGAGACGATTTCCCAAGTGAATTTCACCGGGAAAAACTGACTGTCTTAAGACAGAATGGCAATTTTAGGACAGACAAACGTTATTATTTTGTTAGACGATCAGTTGATTTAAAGTAGAGATCTTTATTTCTGGTTCTATAATTGCGGAATTTCCGCAAGATTGTGCAGTTCCGTTTCTGCTTCTGTTTACGCAGAAATTATTAACACGAGGGAAAGAATAATTTATTAAAACTTAAACTATAACGATTTTTTAAGGATTTTCTTACAGTGTAGGTAAAGCGAATTGAAAAAAATCCATATTTTCCTCGACAATATTCAAAAATTCAACGCATACTGAAAATTATGTAGATCTATCTAGGTTATCTTCCTATCTATCAACAACTCCAACATTATTCAGGCCATCATTTAACGAACAAAGCCTCTCTGAATCTTTATCCTGTTAAAAAAAAAATTGTGTACCTGAATCCATCAATTTATTTCATATTTAAAATACCTACACGTCTATTTTCAGTAATGAAAGTAATCGGTTTATTTAAATCAAGAAAAACAAATAAATTTCATTTTTTTTTGTCGTATCCGTTGCTTGAAAATTTGATTTTATACGATTTTGAAAACAAATCATTCAATCATACTTTGGAACTAATCCAAAAACCAGACTTTTATTTATTTATTGTAATAATTATTATTTTATTAAACATTAATTTGGTTTATTTACGATTATTTGTGTGTTGGTGGAGGATTTTCGATTTACGTACAGCCTGCACGATGATGGCATTTTTATTTAAAGATTCCCCATTTCTTGTTCTTGTTGTATTGTTGATTCGTAAAAATCTACGGTCATTAACCGTGTTGTTATTTTTCTTTAAAACAAACCGAATTATTGTGTACATCTGGTTATAAATAAACCGAATGTGGGTGCATCTTGGATTCCATTTGATGCACTCATTTTTGCAAGAATTCGAATAAAATCCGAATTGAAGATGTTTGATTGGTTGTCTAATCGAGCGAAATTTTCGAAATCGAATCGAAATCAGTAAAAACAACACTCCACCGTTCATCAGTCCCGAAACAAATCACAGATCGGATTTATTAAAATCCCGTTTGTAGTTTATTCGAGTTTAATCGTGTTTAACAACGGGATTCAATCCAGACTAAATGCAAATACAGTGGATTGATTGATAAAAAAATACTTATCCAATTTACAATTTGAACCGATCATTTCGATTATTTGTCGATAGACTCGCATTTTAAATGATTGGTTGTTTAATTTTTGAAATTGAAAAGGCATGGGCCTCCTAATGCCTTATCCAGTCCGGGCCTGTACAAACTCGATTGCCATTGATTGACGCTGACCTTTAATTAGACAACATTCAATTTATTTCAATTTCCAAATGAGATTAACAAATTCCAAATTGTAATCGACTAGAATTCAATTTCGAAGACAAATAAAAAATAAATTGCACAATTTCTTACAGGTTTCAATTAGATGATGTTGTAAGGGTCAGTTTTAGTGTGTCCAGGTGGCATGGGCTGTTCTCCCAGCGTTCTGCTGGAGCACATCCACAAGGACAGTACCGCCAATCACCAGGACAAACAGGCGAAGAAGCTGACCGAACATACGACAAACAACAAAAAAGGTATTTTTTAAGCGATAAATACGAGATAATCTAATATTGTACTTAATTTTTATAAAATTGGATTTCTCCTCATTCAAGCAATATTTCGAAAAGTAAGCTGTGCATCTCAGTTAACTATCAAATAGTAGGCTATGACATCAGTTTTTTGACAGTAGGAGCCACATCACCTCGTAAGTTATGAGGTTATGTGATTTCATAGCCTACTATTTAACAATTAACTGAAATGCACAGCTTACTTTTCGAAATAATGCTCATAACAGGTGGATAAACGCTAGAAGAAAAACACCAAATAAACCCCAAATATTGTCTCTAATAGAACAATAAATCTCTAGTAAGGCTCCTTTATTTCGATATTAATAAAGACAGATCTCCTTGGAGACATTCGTTGATTCCATTTAAGGTTTGTCTTTGACCTAGAAAACGAAACCCACCTACACACAATATTGTCAACATTGTTGTTGTTTTCGTGTAAATCATTTTTACTTGACAGGATTATCAAAACGTATTACTTTCTCTAGATCTACAACATTTGTTACAGCAAGTAAACAGTGGAGAAAGTCCATTGTTATAATTAGAATTGGAATAGGGCCTGTCAGGACCGCAACAATTTAATTGTTACAATAAGATCGGAAATGGATTAGGACCCTCATCACAATAATTGTCACCGAGGCCCAGTTCTCCATCATTTATTATTAAAAATATACCGCCAACTTTGAGGACTAGAATTCGTTGAAAAATTGACACTTCAAAAGACGATTAGTCCTTTATTTTTCACCCAAATTCAAGTACTTTAAGACACGGCAAAGAGTTTTCTCAAATTTTTAATAGCGAACTTCTAAGTTTTCCAAAATAATCGGATTCTTGGCAGTTTGAAATGCCCTTTCTGACTAGCTCTAGTGTTTCGATTTCGATTTAAAAATAGCGTAGCTATCAAAGGAAGCATCTCAGGGATTTATGGCGATAGAGATTAAGTAGTGATTCTCTCGGAATACTCGCCTTGCTTGCGGCTACTAAATTAATTATTTGGCGACTATAAAACGGATCTAATAGAAAGTTGTATTGAATAAAAGAGATTACACTTTATTACCAACGACTTTCCAATAAATCAACTGGATTATTTAAAATTGCCGATACAAAAAGAACGAATTGATACGAATCTAACGATGATATTGTGTAGAGAAGAGGCGGTTTTTCTTTTATATTTTCTGGCAACAACTCCCGCAACAGGTGTTGTCATTCTTTGAATAATTCAAACTTTTCCACGTATATACACATGTGATGTTGTTAAACTGTTGATATTTATTTTTAAAAAAATTGCAAAAAATAAACGGCTACTGTTTCAGTCCAATTTAAGCGACTAAATTACAATAAAGCCGTCTTTATAACACAAGATCTTCAAGAAAATCGACTTGTTTTGAATTTAAATGAATGTAGAACGATTTAAATTTAATGTCTTATTGATCGTTGATTAACTACAAGATTAAACGTTAAATTCGTTGACGATTTAATTGATTTTTTGTGTTAATTACACCGTTGAAATGATCGTAGTTGAAAAATTTAAGGAATGTTGTTATAAACTGAATTCTAGTCTGATTAGTGATCATAAATCGGTGTCAATCTGCTTAATTAGTCGGTGTTGTCGTATTTTTTCATGCCAAATCTAACTATATTGTAGAATAATAATGAATGGACTTTCACTAATTAGCTACAGTAATAATTATAATTTCGTTGTATTTTTGCCTCGTTCCGGTACAAATTAATTAAAAGCAGTCATGTTTAATTATAGACAGTGTTAATAATGATCAAACAACCGACACTCTTTACAGAAACAGACAGTTGTCGAAATTGCTGTAATTAACGCGAAATAAAACACATTTTCGGCTAACAATCAAAAATTCTGACAGGTTATTTCGGCTTCATTTATACTCTTTATATTGATTACTAAATTCCGTTAAATTCCGCTATTATTATTATTATTATTATTAGGATGTAGTCGAAGATTGTTCTCTTGGGTGCGAGAATTGTGCGGTTTCTACACTCTCAAACAATTCGTACGCTTTCGTCCCTCGATAGATTCGTGTTTTCTATAAAATCCTCTATTGTCGTTGAGGGAGTAGCCCCCATTGAGAGAATTTATCTTTGAAGTGACATAACTTTGGTGAAGACAACCAACCCTCCGTCTGTCTCTACAATCATTTCGAGTTGTACTCACGTATCGATTTTGTTGTTTCTTATTGGAAAAATACATTCCGATGGCAAAGGATCGTCCATTTCAATCGCTATTTGGTCGCTCAAAAGAGCATCCAATTAGAATTTGATTAAGTCGAGTTGTAGTTTTGGGAAATTTTTGGGAATATTGCTGGTTTTGGGCGCTATTTCTGCTTCTGTTTCCGCATTTTTAGCTTGCAAATCGCCCTACAAACTTGGTTTGAATTACAAAATTATTCTCCACAAATTTGTCTAGTTGCGTGTAAATTTAGAAATCTTACAATACAAATATTTTACTTTAATAGCAACAAGCTGTTTGTCCAATTAAAATTAAATAACATTAAGATGAAATTTACTCGATTGTTGATTAAACTAAATTACGTACAAAACAAATATTCCTTCTATTTTTCAAAGCTCTATCGTTGAAATTCTACCTTTGACCCAAGCTCGACCATAAAATTCCTCTTCATTCAAGTCTATTAAGCTAACGTTTCGAATCACGTTGATTCCCGCAGTGTGCAAGACACAAATTACAATTTACGACCAATTGATGATCGTATTGTTGAATCATATTGAGTCAATTGTTGAATCACGACTAGAATTTTATCACAATCACAGCCAATCGAGCATCTTTCAATCAATAATATTTCGTATTGTAAAATCACAGTGATAGTTTCCAATGTCGACAACAATCCCATATTTTGTTTGTTAAAATTTCACCATTCTCTCTCGCTTTTGTGATTTAACAACTTTAGAATACGACCGGCTGTCGTGAGTGTATGTCAGTCGTGACTCGAACAGTTCGCGTCACTTTTATCTACCTGTATTTACCTGAATTTTGTGTTTTCGTTCGGATTATTAGTTCATCCCGCTACTGTCCTGATTACGTTACCAACACACCGTAATCTAATCTTATTGATATCGGTACAATTATTAAACAAAAAATATCGGAAATAACAATAGTTGGGGAGTATTTGCGTTTAAAAAAACAACAACCAACACTTTTTGAATATTAAACAATCCGTAATCCTTTATGGTGAGTGTTTATGTGTTTTGTATATCAGATTTAGTGACAATAGTTGAATGATTTGACCTCTACGATAACGTCTTCTATCTCGCCGTGTTCAAACAGTGAATAAATTATGATAAAATAGTGTCAATATAACGTTGAATTTTCATATTCGATTGAATATGATTTGATCTGGAATTTCTACAATTTAAATATTTAAAAATTACATTCCAATATCCGTTCAAATGATGAATTAACGTAATTTTCACTCAATAATCGAAAATCGCTTGTTATTTCCACTTTTTACTAGTTTCAATCGACGAATTTCCAAGATTATTAACAAAAAAATCCCAATTAAAATCATGTTTATTGATTAATATTGAAAAGATGATTATACAAAGTAACGGTGAAACTATGGAAGTGGTCAATGATGATGGCACGTTGATCGGCGATGAAGAAATAACCAACAATGATGGTACGTTTAATTAAAAATCTCGGCTTTAATTAAAACTATAAAGCCGGCGAATTGTTAATTTTAAGATTATGATCGTTCTATTGGCGACAATTTCATTATTAATTAAGGTGAAAATTGTCAACATTTGATCGTATCGTACAAAATATTATTATCGGATAATTAATAGAATAATCATTAGAAATTTCGATAATTTCCAAATTGTTTTATTGGAATTAATTCGGAAGTATTTGATCATCTAATTGGGGCTCGATCAATCGAAATCGATTCAATTGCATCTAATTAATTGGCAATTGATTGAATTTCAGGCTAATTAGCCCGAATAGTTCGCCAACATTAGTAAACATTCAATTTCTAGTTTTAATCTAGAAAAGGGTTGCAATTTTAACACAGTTTTAAGGGCGAATTGTAGCCAAGAAAATGTTAATCTAACTGCGCCCTTACAAGTTGCAATTTTAGCATAGCTTTAAGGGTGAATTGTGGCCAAAAAACGTGAATTGCGCCCTTATAAGTTGAAAGAGACCTTCAATTTGGGAAAAATCGTTTCTAATTCGTTTCATTTTCTAGAGCTTCAAGGTACGGAGCTTTATCATTTGGAAAAATCCGACTGTTATGTGGAAGAATCACAATTTTTGTGAAATTTGATCGATTATTCGAGTATTTTCCATTTTATAAAGGTTTTCTTACAATTATTACATCTTTCCTTCATCATTATTAAATTTTTTCAATTATGTCTCTATTTTTCATATTCATGTAAAAGCGCATTGTATTTTCGTTGAAATTAAATTCTGGATTCTGTAAAATTTACGATACAATAAAAAATAATTCAATTCTCTGTATTTCGAAGAATTTCAACAATTTCTGCCGCATGACTAGATCGATTCACCCCGAATTATTTAGGATTCTGTTAAAATTTGCAATTTCTCTTGTAGCCAAATGATCTTTAACGTTTTGAGTTGCACAATGGTAAAGTGAAAGGTCTTCTTCGGCATATGATTTCGGTAATTTTCCCAATAATTATCGTTTACAAGAAATATACCAGTAGGTAAACCGGGACTATAAAGCCAATTATCAAAACGTTAATTATAAATGAATCGAGATCAAGACCGAAATTGATCTTATTGATTGTTTCCAATGAAATAATTTGCGCTTTAAAATTCTATAATTTTAATTAATATCGAATCAAGATTACATAATCCTTTTGTTTTGTCAATATTTAACCCACTTATTGTCCAATCGAAAAACGAATCAAATAATTACCGGATAGAATTAGAGAAATCAGCGTAGTGAAGGGAACAACACTAGGATTGTCTTTGTTTCAATTTTATGCCTCTCTAATTCGATGAAAAACCGACTCTATAACGACCATCCAAATAAACAACTTGTCTTCAATAACTGGACAAAGTTGGTCCACTATTTTTCGTATCGAGAACCATTTCATGCACAATTCCACTCGATATGTCCCGTATTTTCAATATTCGCATAAATTCAATAGTTGCTTGTGCCTTTAGGGCTTTATACAGACAGATATTGTGCGATTTTGAAAAGTAACAATTGTTGAAATTTCCAGTCAATATCAACAATAGTCGGATAAATGTGCCTTGGGGGCACAAAGTTGAGAAAAATCACTCAAATGAAATGGGTAAATAATTGAAATAATGCACCAAAAATTGTAGTCAAATAAATGGTAATAATTAGCTATAAACGCACCATTTTTGATGCTTTTAGGGCGACACTATAAAGTATTATGTCTTGCATATATGCCGTAAAATCGTTACCAATGAATGAATTAGAGCGTATTTGTAGTACGATTTAATTAAATCACAGGTCAGCGAAATTTCTCGTATAATTTCTCTGTTGAGGCACATTTTAGACTATAATTTCCCGAAACTTTCTCATCATTTTGAGGTGAAAATTACCTCAAAATTTTGGCTAACCAGAGGTTATTAAATTGCCAAAAATTGCTTTGATTTAAACGAATCGATCGTTGATTTTCTTTCCCAGTGGTTTTGTTAGAATTCTAGTTTTGAAAAATATCTCCTTTAACTTTTATAACTTCATAACGGCGACTAGCTCATTAAATTTCAATTATTTTGTGGTTTGAATTTCACCTCAATGCACATGTATCTAAAGCTCAATATCCAACTATATTCTGATACTCGTTCATAACAACTAATGTGAATTTATTGGAGATTTCCAACTATAAATAATCGTCTCTATTGAAGTCCATTAAATGGCGAGTTTATTATTTAATCTACATGTTTTAATAGTAATTTGTTAGAGATTTTGCGGGATAATTAAAGAATGAAGCTTATTGTGTTGAATCTCCTTATAAACCGACAATAGTTATCGATTTTGTATTCAATGCGAGGGCGAGCTTTTTCATTTAAAAACTCTACGAATTTCATAATTAGAAACGGTGATCATCACTAAAATATCACAAATTTGACGATAGAAATCGAGATTAGCGCTTGTTTAGAATTGTTTTTTTTTTCTAATTTTCTAACTCGTATTCTAATCGGACAAAACTATAAAAATTGATTTATAAACAATCAACTCGAGGTCCGTGACTTTTAAATTATCCAAAATTTGTTCTAACGTGCACAATGTTGGCCCTGACTTACTTAGAATTTTTTGGGAATAAAACAGAAAACAAACAAACAACAATTAGATAACAACGTTCATACTTAATGAAATATAACAGTGGAACTACAGTATAGAAAATTTACATTTTAATTAGATTCGTTAATTGGACCAATTACGTGATAGAAGTGGGCATATTAAAAAAAAAACTTAAAAAATTTCGTAATAATTAACATTGTATGTCTACAATTAACAAGATTATATCTAAAGATTTATTCTAATTAACCAACATTAAGATATTTTAATTGGTGGATATTCGATTAATTTATCGATTACCTTACTCTTATTCTTCATTATTGATTCTTCATTACAAATATATGTCTAGAAATAAAAGAAAACGTTAGCAAAGTTAATCAAGAAACGGAATAGTGAGGCAACATGAACACATTCTTTCCACAACAATCCCTTTTGCAGGATTTCTAAATAAACGATAGAGGGAAGAAAAGGAACAAGTCAATATAGAAACCACTTGTTGCCAACGGGGCGGTTATAATCAAAAAAAAAAAAAAATCCACAATTGGGCTATTTGCCTTAGGGAAATAACATTAAATTTTTTGTCATCTTATAGTTGAACTAATTGGAAAATGTTGGTAATTATGGATTGTTTTTGTAGATGGAAGGCGGGTCTGTATTTATAAATAATAACCTTGTGTCAACATTTAATTAAGTGAAATTGTGGCATATATTCCGAGTTGTTGCGCCTCCAGCTACCTAAGTCTATATCTATAAAAGTTTAACTTTAATTTGAGAGACAATCCGGCCGGATTAACATAGTCCGGGGATATTTTTAATTGTATCAACATCTCGAGTTTATCGTTGTTGTAAATCAAGGTGTTTCTTTTATAATCCGAAATTGCCAAGTATCTTCTCTAACAATCAATCGATTGCCGTATTTGTTGAGATTTATTATTGTCATCAAGTGTGAAAATCTCGAATCGATACCGTATTTGGTAGCGGGATTTTTTCCAGGTGGAAATTCTATTAGCAATTATTTCTATTGAAACGAATTCCTTGTTGCTTTCAGACGATTGTTTCAGTCGATTCCCGATTTGATTTTACAGTTTCTTGTATTTGTTCCAACCATTTACGGTGTTGTTGTATTGAACGAAGCCTTTACGGCCAAAAAGATGGCTAGATTAGCGAGAATTTAACTAATTTTAGTGTTCTGAAGCGATAAAAATTCAGAAAAAACGTGACAACCGAAGATTTACTAGTTTCGAAAAGAGAATCTCGAACGTCAACGAAAATTGATAAATCAAACTGAACAAAAAAGAAAAGTCGACGAAAGTTTTGATGAAATTACACACAGTGAAACAGTGGAATAAACAATCAGACAAACAACCGAACAAAAAAATTGTCTACTGGGAATTGGTAGAGCTACTAAAGAATATAGAAAAAAATTGTATAAAAGTCTACTAGGGGCGAATTTCACCATTAATACCCTAAAAGAGGGTCGATGTAGCCCACAACAAAAACGTGACGTTTCACAATGTTTCTTCTAGATCACGTTCAAATACTTATTTCAGTGCAATTTTCTTTCATTAAACTTGAAATGGTTTCGTGAGGATACTCGGGAATTCGTTTAAATTAAAAATTATTAATCAAACTTATAGTTTGTTGTTGGAACTTGCAAATGTATTAGAAATTTCGAAAATATTATCAAATTAACGTCCGCATTTCGTTCGCCTCGATTTCGATCGATCGAGTGAATTTATTGGTGATTTGCGATATAAATTAAACAACATGACAGTATCAATCTGGCAATAAAATTCATATTTTATTGATGAGAAAACATTTATGTTCATATTTTCTCTATTCAACGACATTGAACTGAATTATTCTACATATTTTTTACTTTGGCGTTGTTATTACCGTAATTTTTTTTTTGTTGATAGCCCTAGAGCAATGTGTGATTTTGAAAGTCTCCACTCAATTTGATGTTTAATTAAATATCGGTTGCGCAAAAAACCGTTTATTTTAATCGAAAATATGAAATTCAACGGAACAATTTTTTAACTAAACAATTTCGAAAAATGTTTACAATTTTCGTTCTACAAACATTGGCATGTTTTCCAGTAAATTTCCACCTAGATTTATCGAATTTTTCCGAAATAAATCAGTTTGAACAACACCAATAAAAAGTGTCTCGTTTCAGAAGCCAGCCGGACGGTCATCCCCAGGAAGAGTTCGCTAGCTCTAACCCCCGAAGAGGAGCCTCTCGATATAAACGTAAGTCTGATCATATTTCCAATACGATCTACAAATAAACTGGAAATTTAATTACAATTCGGAGCCAAAATTAACCAAAAATTGAGTCGATTCGATTTACCAACAAACTGTACTGTAATACGACTCATTACAATATCGAATTGTGACACTAATTCTAATCTAATTTACGATTCAATTCAGGGATCCGATAAATCCAATCTACAGGTTGTATTGTATATTTTTTTCTTCTTTTCGATTACTTCCACCGATCCTAGGATTTTATTAGATTTTGCAAATATTGGCGTGCGTAAATCTTTTTTAAATTGACTTCTTAAAACACACGAAACTTTCTTGGGGAGATATTCGCTCGATAAATCCCAATCTGTCATCTCTAATAATGAAGATTTATTTCGACGATGATCCCTAGTTGAGATAACGATCAAGATTTAAACTGTCTGTAGAAAATCCACTTAACTTTATTTCTACTGAGTTTTAAATTTTTTGAAATTAGAAAATTCGAAAGCAATAATCTACTGGTTGTGCAATAAAAGCTAACAACAAAACAAATTAAGAGTTCTTCACCTTTATTCCCATCTGGTTCTCCACAACTAATCAAAACTTTGTTCATCCAATTCGTGTTGTTTCTGTTTCAATTTATTTCCGCCTTTAATCGAACAGTTAAGTATCTCTTACTGTAAACTAAACCTAGCGACCAAAAACCACAGAAAAATCGAATTTATTCAAACAAAAAATTGTCGATTTACTTGAATTGTGAGCAATAAACGAAGTAATTTGAAGAAACAGAAAATTGTAGATTTTTATTTGGAAAAACCGCCAATTATCGTTAAACAACCATTGCGCAGGTTACAACGCAAATAACCTAAATTCATCGGTTTTAAATTAACAGTTAAATTAATTATTTTACGATTTTTGTAGATATCAAGAAGTAACTAGAGTTGGGAATAAGTTGGGCAAATAAATTACAACTTGTTGAACAATCCAACAATAACAACGAGAGAAAAGTTTTACTATCTGTCGAATAATTCAACACAATTTCTCTTGCTTGTTTAGAAAAACTCAAACTAGTACGAAATTGTTATTTTTTTATTAATAGAAAAGTCAATTTAAATTTTACATTATCGTCAAATTATACAAACACACCATAAAATTTACTCTCCATTATCCGCCCATTTCCCAAACAACAAGGATCGATTATGTAAATGTCCATTTAACACAACTAGAGTAGAGATGTACAGGTGGAATAAACGTTAAATTAAATTTTAATCAATTTTTATGATTAATAGAAAGATTAGTCTATCCAATAAAACCCAATTGTATCACTTTGAAGCTTTGTTCTCTTTACTAGCCAGTTTTCTGTTTGTAGTTCTGTCCGCTTACAAGGAATTGTCTTGTTAATAAACGACAATCTTGTCAATTAATCCACCCTTAGAATTGTGAACAAAAGGCGCAATTTCGGTGGATTTTCTAATGAATTAATTTGATAAATTCTAAGAATATTTCGATACGAATTATCGTAATGATAATGATGAAGTTGGTGTTTGTTTCACATAAGGTGGCCATCATGCAACAGGCGCTTTATAAGGGGTTGATTTAAAGTGAATAGACTGGAACGTTGCACTTGGATATACCCCTTTATTTTAGGGGTGCGCCGTTTCAAATGAATAACCGATTATTATTTGTCGATATCGTCGATTTTTAATTAGGTAATCGAAATTTGTATAAATTAAATTTTAGCTCAATTTAATCAGTTAGAATTAATTGTAGTTTAATTACTTTTTTTGGTCGGGATATTTGTCGTAATGTCGATTTTCAATTACTTATCCATCTCTACTAAAACATTAATTTTATCTTATCTGCCATAAATGATAACACATATAATATCAATTATCATTTTATTATTATAAAATTTATTAGTTAACAAAACTGTACGTTGCTATTTTTCTAATATTAACACTACAGGAAGCACGTGTGTTTTAATTAATGCATTAACTCTAAAAAAAAGAACTCTAATGTTTACAATTAAGAATATAAATAATAATAATAATAATAATAATAATTGATGATAATAAAGATATGTGTTGTTGATAATGTCGTCAAATTGGTGGTGTTTTCGTAATTTTTGTGATAATAATAGTGATTATTTTAATAATAATACTGATAATAATAATAATAATTTCAACAATAATAAGATTAGTACAAGAGCAAATGTTGCAGCTAATTCGATTATTACCGACAATGGTTATTATCAAAAACGGAAAACAATACATTTCGAAACTGATGTTATTTTCCATGCATTAGATAGGAAATTGGTGAAAGAATTCGGCTCAATTTTAAAACCAATGGTTCGTTATCTATTATCAATAGAAAATCATTCAAATCTTGTAATAATTGTCGTTAATTAGATTAATTTTAAAGGTAGATGATAAAGCTGAGGAAATTTCTAATGTCCATTGTTGTTTGAATAAAATTTGATTTATATACAGCTGGTTTAAAGCTGAATTAATTAATGGAAGGAATTCAATTTGTTGTTGAAATTAATCGAAAAGATCAATCACTAAAACTATTATAGAGCTAGAGATGGAGTTAGTTTTCTATTCTATTATTAAATGGCTATAAACGCACCAAATATAGTGTATTTATAAATAAATACACCCGATTTAGTTGCTTTTCTATATCAATGTTATCTATTTATTCGATTTTATCGAACTAGTGTAGTAAATTGCGATTTATCAAACGGAAAAGTACAATTTTCGCGTATTTTGCTAGAGAATTCAGATTTGTACATCAATTATAAATGGTATTTACGAACAAGAAACGGCGAAAATTCTTAAATCCGATTCCGTCTTGCGTCTAATCTGATTTAAATTCAATTCAATTTGATTTGAGCGAGTTAATTTTTTCTTTAATCAATGAAACGGTGATGTCGGGGGTGGAAAAAGTTAATTTGACATTAAGTGATATTGATACAAAATCCGAATTGAAGACGACAAGGGGAAAGTTTACAATTTGTCAAAGAAAATGGGTAGATTACTTTCGTCTCAAATTCTTCTGTTTTTTTGCAAGTTACACTTGTATAAAATAGAGATTTGGTGACTGTAAATCGATCAATTGATTCTCCATTTATCTTCCTTAGAATTAGAAGAATTTACAAGACTTATTCATATTTTTATAGATCTTGGGCGATAAACGGTTTAAAAGTGAAACAATCGACGTTTATTACTGATTAAAAACAACTGCAATTACGAAATGGGGAACTTTTTAGTTGCTCAATATTGTGTAAACTCCATATTTGAATCGATCTTATTTTATAGAAATAATCCCGAAATTAATCAAAAATTACAATACTCCAAATTCCCTCAAAGGGTCAATAATTCAATTTTCACTCAATTGAATGTAATGACGATATTCCAAATAGATTTTAATAGAAGATTTTGCTTTTCAGAAACCAGTCGAGGGTAAATTCAATGTTCTAGCTACCCCGATAAAGGTTTCCTTTAAGGTACGTTACTTTGCGTTCAAACAATATAAATTTGATTATTTTTAATTGGTTTTAATTTGTTTTCTACGATTAATAATAGCAATTTAAAATAGATAAATTAATAATAGATAAAATTATTGTTGATAGCTTCTATTAGTCTTCAATCAACTGGACCATGTTGCTGAAACATTGACACGTGCCGGTGAGAAACTCGGTTTTGAAGTCGCTTATTGTAACGACGAAGATTCAGCACTTGAAGAATTCCAATCGAAATCGTACGATCTTGTTGTTGTTGATACACGATCGAATAAAGGCTTAGATTACGACACTTTATGCCGGTAAGTAGCGGAAATTTTCATTTATTTTGTTGAAAATGTATGCTCAAATTTTCATTGAGAGTCAAACAATCGTTTGAGTGAAAAATGCAACGATAAAAAAAACAACCCTTGGGTATTTTTACAATTGTCGGCACCCTATCGAATTGATTTAAAACGCCGATATGAAATATTCAACAGTGTGAAAGCATTTTCAGCAAATTTCCACCAACAAAAGGATTATCAATGTACGGCAGTAATCGATACAGCAACAAGTGAAACTCCCCAACCCTATTCCATAAATATCTAAATCGTCTAAACAAATTTCCAATTAAATAATTAAAGAATAAACTTAGGTTGATTAAAAATTCTAAACACGAAATAGTGGCAGTTTAATTTGAAACCAAAAGAGGAGCACGTCCGGAAGTTGATTCCTGAAACTACTGAAACGGATAGCCTCCAACTTCCGGCTATTTTTTTTGCCTGCGGTTAACAAGACATAAAATGATTGTTTCCAAATGGCAACAGCACGATTTTCGTGAATTTTTATGAAATTAAAGCATCAATATTCGACGTAATTCCACAAAGACTACCTACCCTTTTAACAATTTTTTGTGTTGTATTTTAAAAAGGGTAATGGAAAATGTCGGCTTCAATTAAACTCGTTTTTCGTCGTTTGAGCGTTAATTTTAATACGGTTTAGCAAAGCTTTCCAAATCAAAGAAACCCATCGACTTATTATAATATTCTTCGGTAGAATTTCCTCAAAAAGAAGGCGAAATACGGTAATTTAAAGAGAACGTCTCATAAATACCGAAATCATATAAATCCAACTGGAAGAACGAAAAATTCATCATCGACAAAGACATAAAATCATTTAAATTCGGAATAGAATCAAAATAGACATATGGAATCTGCCGAGGAAATTCCGGTGTTACCATCAAACAATAAACGTTATCAGTTTTTCATTCAGTTTGACAACTATTCTAACTAGAGTGGATTCGTAATCTTATCCAACCCAATAACAATCTCAATTCAAGCCAGTTTCAACGCTAATCAATTGAGAAATTGCACAATACTTGCTCGTAATATTACAAATATATCGAACATGTGGAGTTTGTGTATTTCAATAGATGTCTTGAATCTTGACGATGTTCCATTATTGAATTGCAAGCATATCCCAATAGAATACACTCCCAGTTTTCCATATATTTTCCTCTATAAAATTGTCAACAACAAGAATAGAACGTCGAGATTCTAGAGAATCTAAAGGAAAATCGATTACAACCAGAAAAAACATGTAAACTTACAATATCGACAATAACGTTGGAGTTTTTTTTTTTTTTTTTAACTTAATATTGTAATTTATAAGCAATTAATTTTTTTGAAACATCACAGAGACTTCAAAAGTATGGTAATTTTATTGAGTCAATTTTGTCCAAATTTCAATGGAAATATTCGAGTCCAGTCACATTTTTCCAATTTAAGAACATTTCAAGCTTTATTCCATACCGATTGTAAATCTCCAGATTGTCCTTTTGTTTTCGTAAATAAATAAACAAAACTTGGATTCTTATTTCGTCCATCTCATCGATTTGACAACGAATTGCGCTCCAAATTTTGAAATTTTCACCCGAAATGGGGTCGTTTGAATTTGTCACTTACTGTTCGATTAATAAGAAATCTCGGGGGTAATCCGATACAGTTTTAACTAGAAGAAATCGGATATTTTACTAGTTAATGGTGGAGATTTATCGATGAATTTACGTTAAAACTGGTGATGAATTTCGGAGATAATCAACGAACTTTCCTACCGTTATTGCCATTCACGTATCGCTGTAAAGTCTCTTTAATCGTAAATTCTTCAAATTTAATTCACTTCTTATCGTTTGATCGAAGAAAAATGTTTGTCAATACAAATTCTCGAACACTATTCGAATGATTGACGATCATATCGATAGCAATAAGACTTGATGTTCGTCTCGTAAAAACCGACAATATTAAAGGACGGAATTGCAACAATATTCCGAAATGGAAGCCATAAAAGCGGCAACATATTCAGCGATAATAGCGACAAGTTTATAGAAAATATCGGATAATCTTTCTATTTATTTATTTTAAAAAACACCGTTGTTGATTAGAGTTCAATATAGATTCAAATTAGAACGAATCTACGTTAAATTTAATTAAAATTCAGTTAATTTGTAGCGCATCTAATGTTGAAGATGTGAGCGCATCCACCAAAATTACAAACAAGCCACATAAATTTGTCTAAATCTAGCGATGTAGATGTAGATTTTAGACAGAAAATTTCAATAAGACTTCATAAAAATCAGCAAAACGAAAGAAAAGAAAGTTTTTTAAAAGAAAATTCATTAAAAATAAGAATTAAAAATAAAATGTGAGGTTATATTGTTGATCTATAAACAAACGAGTATCGTCTAGTTCGCCAGTGATACCAATTTGAGTATATAAATTTTACTATACGTTTTTATATAAATGTTATTATTCTTTGTATTGTAGGGTTGGCAACAAATTCAAAATTTTCTATTACATGAGTGGATTTTATTTATTTATTTTTGTTGTAGATCGATTCGGAATACTCGGGGTAGCCAACATACGACCATTATAGCGATTGTAAGGAGGAGGTAATATTGAAAGTTTCCATTTCGTTGAAATATCAAAGAATTTGAATATTTTACAGTCTATTTGAGAAGGATGATACAGCGATTATGGGACTCCTTGAATCCGGATTCAACAGGGTAAGTTTCTTTTTTCTCCCTCTATAAATCCGTATTCTTATCAATAGTAGAAAAGATATGGAAATATGACACAATAGAGTACGGTTGAATGAAATATTCAACAATCATCTATTCCTACAATATCGAAATAAACAAGATTTTCAATTTTCTTGATTACAGTGTATTATTGAAAATTCGAATGTGATTAGTACAGTTAATGAGCTACTCCAAATCAAGAATAACGATATGCGCCTATTAGCCCAACATGCTACTTGTCAGACTTTATCAGCCGCTTTGGATAAATGTAAAGACGCTGTTATCATCACTGATGATGGTTATCGCTGTCAGGTAAACCGAGAAATATAAAATTGATAATTTTTAACGATTGATTATCAACAGTACGCTAATAGAGCATGCGAATCGTTCCTCCATCAACGTCTAGAAGACATGTTGGGTAAAACGCTCCAAGAACAAATCGTCCAAGATTCAATTCAAATCAACACGATGAGTTCGTCATTATTGCGTGGTCGGGAATGGTACGGTTTGTTAACATTGCGCAAAAAGAACCAAGAGATTGTTCAAGTTAGCTGTAATGCAATACCGTTGAGTTGTATCGGGAGGTACACGATTTTTGTTTAAATTAACGATTTGTTAATTAATTGATATTTTCTAGAATGCCAACACATTTCGCGTTAGTTTTCGATTTAAATTTAAATTTCGATGGGGCTCTAGCGCAATCTAGGGGCAGTATTCATTCGATTAGGCGCGGCTCTATTGATGTCCGTAGCGTTGGTAGCGATTATTTGCGACGGACTTCATTAGCGAAATTGAATGCGATGCCATTGGAGGCGCCGATTACAAAAGTAAATCGTCTCATTAATATTTGAATAAAATTATAATTCGGATTCTAGGTGATTACACTTCTAGATCAAGCTAGAGAGACATGCGGTTCGAATACATCAATCATCCAATTATTGGATAAAGCTGAAGATATGTTAAGAAGTACCGAATTGTATGCACCACAATTTAAAGAGGACTATCGGATTCGGTCGGATGAACCTGTTGTTACCGAATTAATTACCGCTCTATTATCTGTAAGATGTTCTAATTAATTTAATTTTAATTAATTAATTGATTGTATAAATAAAGAAACAACCACAACCGAGTCTATCGGCAACATCGCGACGTAGCAGTAACGATTCGGCGATTTATCGTCCAACAAAAGGTGGTATTATTAAAGTACCAACAGCTTTAAGGGAATTACTCGATACTTCATTAACATGGGAATTTGATATATTCCGTTTGGAGGAATTAACAAAAAAGAAACCGCTACAACATTTAGGCATGAATCTATTTACATTATTCGATGTTGCTAATACGTTAAATTGTGATGAACGGACATTATTCAATTGGTTGACTGTAATTGAAGCGAATTATCATACAGAGAATCCGTATCACAATTCAACGCATGCAGCCGATGTGATGCAAGCCACTGCTGGTTTCTTGGAGAAAGACAAAATGAAGAGTATTATGGATAGTTTAGATATGGCGACTAGTTTGATAGCAGCAGCGGCCCATGATGTGGACCATCCCGGCCGTTCTAGCGCTTTCTTATCAAATTCGGATAATCCCCTAGCTATTTTATACAATGATGTTACCGTATTGGAGTCCCACCATGCTGCATTGACATTCAAATTAACATTAGGCGATGATCGTGTGAATATCTTCAAAAATTTAGACCGGGAAACGTACAAATTAGCCCGCCATAATGTCGTCGATATGATATTGGCAACGGAGATGACAAAACATTTTGAACATTTAGCGAAATTCGTTAATATATTCTGTACGAAATCGAGTGGTAGTGAACAAGAAATTGAAACCCAACAAGATCATATCCAATTGAATTCGCCGGAGAATATCACTTTGATCAAACGGATGATGATTAAATGTTCGGATGTATCGAATCCGACACGTCCGTTACGTTTATGTGTTGAATGGGCTAGACGGATCGCTGAAGAATATTTCCAACAGACTGATGAAGAGAAAACGAGAGGCTTGCCGGTTGTTATGCCGATGTTTGATCGTAATACTTGTTCGATACCGAAATCACAAATCGGTTTTGTTGATTTTATAATCAACGATATGTTTGAAGGTTGGAATGGTAAATTTTCGAATTCTATTATTATTGAATTGTATTATTAATCGATAATTTCAGCTTTTATCGATATGCCAGAATTGATAAATTATATGCGACAGAATTATGTACGATGGAAAGAATTCGATGAACAAGGCCATACAACATTGGCGGATATAAGGAAATTACAAAATACGGTACTAATGACGCCGATGTTTCCCAATAAAACAACAAGAAAATCAGACTGATACAGATTTTTCCGTAAGAATTCCAATTTATTAATTATCGTCGATGATTAATTTGATTTTCTGTTCAATCTTATTAGGTCATAGTGTTGACGTCAGTGACTTAAGGAACTTTATATTGAAAGAATTGTAAATGTGCATATCGTGCAGTGCATTCGTAATTATCTTGTCGTCTATTTATACCATGATGTAAATAAAATTCTAAGACATACGTACACTTTATGTATGTATACAAACAAACATATACACAGATAAACACGTATTGATGTACATTTTCTATCATATAAAAATAATGTTTGCATGCTGGCCGTGCATTCTATAATTGTGAGATAATTTTAAATTATTTTATTCAAACTTCTCCACCACTCTATCCTATTCTTATTCGGATCAATTCTAATTCAAACATTTCTACTATTCTTACTGTTTTATATTTAATGATAAACGATAATAAAACAAATTATTGATGTGCAATATTCGTGTCTTAATCAAATACTTACTCAACTAGAATTTCCATTTTTCTCATCAATTATTTCACCATCACGACCCTTTTATAAGTGGGTGTTTTTATAAAAAGGGGGAAAAATAAGCACCAGACGGGGATTCTTTTTATCCGTTAAAACTTTAATACTCCGACTTACCTTAAAGTTTGAAGTTTATATAAAATCGCCTTAATCCGCAACTAAATCCTCCCAAATCTAACGTTTACAACTGTCAACTTTTCTATTATAAAAATAAAATTTAAGACGATTTCGCCTAATTGATGTGATGTCTTGAAAATGGATCAAATCTCAATATAATTCCAAAGATTGGAAGATAATTCGATTTATTCTCAATTATCGTTTAGAATTTCCCCGAGTTGAAGGGTTGAAGTTTTGAAAACAGCTCGAATGGGTGAAATGTTAATGTTTTTTAATTCAAGAGAAATTTTGAAGCTTTCAAACAAGCAGGCACGATTAATTCTCCGATCTACAGTTCAGCTACTAGAGTTGCCCTATGGAATGAAAACAGAAAATTCGATTAGGTTTTTTTTTCGGTTGTATCGACCAATTCCCGTGGGTTCAGCCTACAAATAATAATAAAAAACGTCGGTATTCGTTCTAGAAATAATTATGAAGAAAATCGATGCATTTGTCCTCTTGAAATCTATTTTACAATTCTTGCGGTCCATGTTTGAGCTTTTAAATCGACATTTTTATTAAATTTAAGCACAATCTCATTATTTAAATAGGATTTCTTCTATAGAAAGCTTTTCAGTGTTGTTGTTTTTATCGTTTTGTTATTTCTATAAGCTTTTTTAAATTTTAAAATGGCTCAAAATAAGGCAATTAAATCATTGATACAGTCTAAATTAGGCAAGCCTAGCCTTTATGCATCACATTTCTATTTATAACAAACGTGGTGAATTTTAGATGGAAAATAAAAGTTTCAAGCCTCACCGTTTGTTTGTATTCACAGTTCTATTTTTGTAAAATTCGAAAATAAACGCCGATGAAAATTCAATTCCATCTTCCTCCAACGAATTTCGCCCATGTTAAAATGACGATCAAGTTATTATCGTAACTTTATTCATAATGTTGAGTCTTTCATTCTAGAATGAACTAGGAATTATTTTCCGATTAGTGTTTCAATTTTTCGGCTTATAAATTGTGGCTAGTTGAAATAAGATTCAGTTGAAGTTTGAGCTCCAATCGATACAAACTCCAAAACCACACGAGAAGTAAGTAATTAAAAAATAATAATAATCGATTATTTTACAAATTACTTACCGATTTAGTGTCTTTGGTACCTTTGGTTTTCCGCGATTGGTGGGACGATGATGATCTCTTCACACGACCATCCCGTCTACTCGACCAACAATTCGGTTTGGGCTTACGTCGCGACGATTTATTAAACACATTCAATACACTACCGAGAAGTTCGTTATTTCGCAATTATCTCCGTCCATGGCGTACATCGAGTGCTCTCCAACGGCAAGATTCCGGTTCGACTATTCAACAGGACAAAGACAAATTCCAAGTGATACTCGATGTACAACAATTCACCCCCGATGAGATTACTGTGAAGACAACAGGCAACAGTATCGTTGTTGAAGGCAAACATGAAGAGAAACAAGACGAACATGGCTTTATTTCAAGGCATTTCGTACGACGTTATGTATTGCCACAGGAGCACGATATTAACGGTGTTGTCTCATCGTTATCATCAGATGGTATTTTAACGGTTACAGCACCAAAGAAGGGGGCACAACCAGTCAATACAGAACGTGTTGTACCAATCACACAGACCGGACCGGCTAAAGCTACCGTAACATCAGTTGAAACACAACCAAAAATTGAACACCCAAACTAAAAGGCTGAATACTTTATAAAAACAGAATTTCAATAAAAATTTATCAATTATTCAAACTTACTGCCATTTCACAGACGTCGCAACATCAACTATGACTCATTTGCAAAGATTTTTTGTCTATTTTACGATGATATCCATTGATTGCATTCAAATCGACTCTGTATACAGCATACTAAAACCTGTAAAACCAAATTGCTTATAATTCTTATAATTTCTAATGAATTCTTATGCCATTTTAAAGGAAATTCCATAAATTTTATGATGATTACCATTAGAATTGGAAAATTCTTCAATAGAGCTTGTTATTTCATGAAATTGTCGCCTATCAAAACTGTCCATTATTTTATATCATTTTCAACAAATTGATAAGAATTAAACACCATTTAAATGGAAATTGCCTGAATTTTCAATTGATTAATACGCCAATATGTTTTCTCGCCGAAATCCAAATGAATTTCTTCACTATCTGCCTCCAATAGATTTTCCACGACATAACCTCTAAACATGAGCAAAATTTGATTTTTCATTTCAAAATCAAACAAATCAAATTGTCAACAAAAAGAAAATCTATTTTTACCGTGAAAATTACAAGTTTTCATTGTTTTTCTGATGAAAAATTCGTTTCTAAAAATGTAAACAAAACAAACATAACCAAATTCTAGCGCCATTACGCCATGATATCAACTGTCCGAGTACCAACTGAAGGAAAATTTTGGAACTAGATTTTAGCGCAAAGGTTGGTGAATAGGACAAGGTCGCTATCGCAGTCGCAGTCGTAATAGTAGTAGCAGTAGCAATAGTAACAGTAACAGTGCTGTTACTGTAACAGTAAAAGTAAATCATACATGACGCTCAAAAAATTTAGTTCCCAAAGTTTTATTCAGTTGGTATTCATACAGTTGACATGATGGCGCTAGAATTTGGTTATGGTTGTATTGTTTACATTTTTAGAAACGAATTTTTAATCGGAAAATCAATGAAAACTTGCAATTTTCACGGTAGAAATTGATTTTATTTTTGTTGACAATTAGATTTGTTTGATTTTGAAATTAAAATCTTGCTTATTTTAGGTTATGTCATGGGAAATTTATTGGAGTCAGAATGTGGTGAAATTCATTTGGATTTCAACGAGAAAACACATTGGCGTATTAATCAATTGAAAAGAAGGTAATTTCGTTTCAAATGGTGTTCAATTCTAATCAATNTAGCATGTTAAAGGAAATTGCCTAAATTTTACGTTGATTGCCATTAGAATTAGAAAATTGTTCAATGGAGCTTGTTATTCCATGAAATTGTCGACCATCAAAATTGTCCATCATTTCTATAATTTTCAACATATTGATAAGGATCAAACACCATTTGAAAGTAAATTACCGTAATTTTCAATTGATTAACACGTAAATGTGTTTTCTC
>JACDRP010000506.1:0-40291 GCA_013841185.1 Hycleus phaleratus | reverse complement strand
AAAATTAGTGGTAAACAAAATTTTGAAAATTTCGATTAAGCGTGCAAATTATTTTGAAATTTTGTACCGGAATGAAAGAAATAGACTTTAAAATCTTATAAATATTGCAAATGGGAATCGTATGCGGTTCGTACGAAGTGTCAAATTTCGAGATTGCATTCGGCCAAAGTTGATGTAATTTAGTAATGGCACCCCTAATAGGATAGTATAGACTAATATCAGGAATCTCACTCTTCCTGTTTTATAGTTGACACAATGTTGACGTGAAACAGACAGGATTTGCATTGCATCCCCTTATAGTTTGCATTTTGTGACAAAACCCATCAGCTGTGTTCCCCCAGTCTCAGGCTTGATGCTAATAAATCGTTTTGAATATTTATCATCTGTCCATTCTTACTATAAACTCATCTTTTGGGAGAGGAAAAAAAAATGAAACTGACTGTATATACAAATTAGTTAGCCGGCAAATCAAATTCAATTATCTTTGCTATTGTATAATTCATAATAAATGACAAAATTATCAATTGAAATCAGTGGTGGACATTGTTTTCGGTATTTTATGGTCAAACGATAAATTAAAACGTAAACCACCAATGGCTATATATCAACGGACACCATGCATATAACTGTACGAATACTGCATATATTGTTGGAAATCAACGATGATATAGCCCTAATTGAAATTTCCCTAATGGTATTTCTCTGTAAACAATTCAGGACTAGTCTATCGGGAACTATCCGTCACTTAACCAACGGGACATGAAGGAGGCGGTACATTATTGTTGTGCTTTATACGTATGTAGATATACAGTTTTAGTTGATACTCTAATGATAATAATAACGTATAAAGAAGGGTGATCTTGGGGGTTGCGAATCGAAATACAAACGAACACAAAAAAGTTTACAACTACAACAACTTGTACATAAGTGACATATTCGTTCTTTTGATACACGACTAGTGTCCCAAGGCGATATTGTGCTAGTTTTCCACAAAAAGATTTCTAGAAGAGGGTGAAAATATGTTGAATAAATACCGATAATTCCCTAAATTCTCCATTTCCGTCATTCGAGTTTCATTTGATAAAATTTTAAGGTGACAACAACAACAAGAAAACAAACTAGTCTTGTTTTAAATGCATTGAATAGCTACAAAACGGCCTCTATAGCAAATGTTTGTATTTCATTTTCAGAACAAAGTCGGCCGGGAATTGAATTTTAAATTATAGCCTTTATCACCCCCTGTCCATTTTGAACGTCCCCTTTATATAAACTCGATGTATTAACAATTATTTTATTATTTCCAGATGGACCATTACTTGAAGATAATAATCCAACGAAACCGACAGTTGAACACGATGAATCGCTACTATTAAATTCCGATTCATTGCCGATTTTCTTAGAAGAACCCCAAGATTCTTATGTTGTTAAAAATCGTCCAGCTTTATTACAATGTCGTGCTGCACACGCTTTACGTCTCTATTTTAAATGCAATGGTGCTAAGAAAGTTGAAAGTGTACAATCGGAATTTGTCGATCCACATACTGGTGTACGGATTGTTGAAGCTGAAACGAATGTTACAAGAGATATGGTTGAAGAATTCTTCGGTAATGAGAAATTCAAATGTGAATGTTACGCATGGAGCGGCCGGGGCAATATTAAAAGTCAAGCAGCTACAGTTGATGTTGCCTGTAAGTTTTCTTTTAAAAAAATATCTCATGAGTTTCCATCTTCAAAAGGATTCATATTATAAAAAAAGAGAATATTTGAGTAGAAAGTTGCAATTAATCTCGTGTCCGGTCGTAGATGCGGTTTTTAATCGAAATTTCCTCAATTTAAATGCATTTTATATTCTAGACTCTTTTTTTAATCAACCAATTAATTTTCGGATTGATACGTTTTAAATATTTAACGAATATTAGGCAATTTTTCTCTTTTCTCTCGTCTAATCTCATCAACTTTTTGATCTATCGACCGTAATTTGAATTTCTTACGCTGTTCACTTCCACCTTTGTGAATTGATCAAAATGGTTCCTAGTTTCTTTTTTTCGCCCTACAATATAAGGGCGAATGAATAGTAAAGTAGTAGGTATACTTGTACAAGTTTAGGGTTCAATGCTTGGTTATAAAATAAAATGCTTTGAAGTTACAGATAGCAGGGGGCTATTTTTTTCTGATGAAATATAAGCTAATTAGAATTCACCTGCTTCTGGAATTCTCCCCTAGTTTAATTAATTTCCGATCATATGCAAAATGTTACCTGAAAAAAAAAGGAAATATTTAGCAGCTCTGTCAACTTGACTCCACTATAGGGGTGCTGAACTAAAAGAGTTTATATGGGAAGTAGAGGGATATTTCAAAGTGCACACATCATTCATTTTTTTCGATGATTCTTTTTTAAATACATACGAGCCTGTCGATCTCCGGCATTGTCATAGTAACGAATAACCAAAAAAACTAGAGAATACAACCGAATCATTCAACGTGTTTAGTTTGTTTTCAAAATTCGCAACATCAGTTGAAAGTGTTTTTTGACCAACTTGCCCTCAAAACCTTTTAATTCAGCAATCCTGTACGAAGTCCAGACCGGTGAGCGTTTGGACAACAATGCGATTAAACGGTTCAAATACGCTTGAATTTCGTGTAGATTCAGTTCGAAATTCGTGTTGTATAAGAGTAATTTTGAATTGTCATGTTCTTATTGTGCTTGATGTGTAGGCGACTTAAATTGGACGAATAAGAGTAGGATGCCTCTAGGCTTTTTGGGTTATTAAGCAATTTTTTTGTTGTTGTTGTCTTAAAGAAATAACATGTTTAAGAAGATTAACGAGATATTTCATATGTGTTGTTAAAAGATAAAAGATTCGAGAACAAGTGTTAATATTACAAATAATCGTATTGAATTTTATGATTTGTTTCTCCAGTTGTCGGATAAATTAATAAAAAATTCCACACACGGACGTATAACTTGTTCAAGTCAACTTTTATAATATTGAAATAATTACGATGCATTAAAACAGTAATCTATAATTATTGTAGAAGTTGAGTCCATTATCTGAGATATCCATCATGCAATTAACATTCTGCCAAGTACACATTCACATACACATGAACAGTTTACACATGTGTGTACGTGTCACGTTCTATTCCCCTTACAATATCAGTAGGGTAGCAATATGGCAAAATTGTTATTTGGCTAATTAAGCCACGATTCAGGGAGCATTGAGAGGGAAAACTAGAAAAACCTGTCACCGACTAGTACCTAAACTATTAATACGAAATTATACCATTTTAATACCGTTTCAATCGCCCAATAGTCTAAAATTGTTGGTAAATAAATCAAAAGTTGTTGAGAGGGTCGTGAGAAACTCGTACATTAATAATTTTACTATAATTTTCTCGATAATAAACAAAAATGAGTGTGAGAAGAAATTGATGTTGTTGCAAAAGTGTGGGTGGTTGAGGCGTAAAAGACTTGGCAAGATGAAAGGAATGGGGGGGTGGAGTAGTGCTTGTCAAGCAAATTGGGAAGCGTTGAAATACAAAACCATCGTTTTGGTTATTCTGAAATATGAACAACTTCCCAGGAATCTTTCTTTACCGTGCATTCATCTATCTTTGTGTGTGTATTGAGGTGTGTCCAACAACTGGGTTATTTCTAACCGTTAATGTTGATTGATTACGTTGGAATACAGATCACGGAAAAAACGATAGTCGATTCTACCTGGATTTTTTTAACAAAATAATTAAAACGATCCCTATTCATCATAATCATAGATAGAGTTTTTTCGATTCAATAAATGTATGGAAATAATTTCGAAAAACGTCTATGTAGAGGGGTAAAATCGCCCCAATGTTGTGCAATTCATCATCCAATTTTGAACAGTACACCGATCAAACTTACCCTATCGAATTTTAAATGAAACCAAAGTCAAAATTCTCTTCATTTTCATCATCCTTTTATAATTAGTGGGGTATTTATTTGGAATTCTTGTAATTAAGATGAACTTTCTAAACGCATTGAAATGGAAACTTTTCTAAATTTCCAACTAAATTATAAACACAACGTTGTTTTAGTTATTAGAACGTTATTCTTTACGGAAATCACCAAAATTCGCTTTTAATCCAAACAATGACATGATTCTCTACTGTTGGTAGTGGTGGCGATATTAATCCAGCCTCCTGTCATAATTCATGTCACTCATACCCGGCGGTGTTTCCGGCCCCTATATCAGGACACACGGGACCCTATCCAAAAACACACTCTCTCTCTCTCTGTGTTGTATTAAACGGGTTTTCCTTGTTACTCTTCAACAATTTCGCCGGTTCTATTGTTTGAAATGCTTTTGCACCGTTAAATTTTCAACGCCAGAAATCATTACAAAGGATAATTATTCTACCATGATTTCTGGTGAACTAGTCGGGGTTTTATAACATACTATTATAGGCGTATAAGTTGTACATATAGAGGGAATGACTTGTTTTATATGCAAGTACAATATGTATGGGTTATAAATTGGGAGATGGGCAACTAGAAAGATTAAACGGTCCGTTACAATGTTAATTAATTGTTTTCAACTAATTGTTATCCTCGACTATTAATTACCCGCATTTAAATTTTAATTCAACTCCACTAATGGAATCTTGTCTGATTTGTGGATTCTGTTTTGTTGTTATTATTGTTATTGTTGCTTGTTGGACAAAACTCGAAATAAAATTACAATTAGATTACCTATTACCATTCTAAATTGAATTTATTACAACCAGATTGTATTAACACCTTTCTAATTAGCGATAACGTTCTAATTAAACAGTAAAACGTTATTAAATTCAAAGGGTGCTCAACTAAAAGTCGATTCTTACAGCGAGCAATTTGTAAATATTTTAGTTTATTGGAGGATTTTTGGAAATTATTTTAGCAAAATTTCAAGTTTTTAGTTCAGTCCAAAGTTCCGGCGATGTTGCTATAAATAATATCAAATTTCGTCGTTTTTCTTCATTTATTCTGGAATTAAAAAGAGAATATGTGGAAAGCTTGGCTTAAGGGTTGCGCTCGAGAGGCAGTTCGTATTTTCTCTCCTTTTGTTGCAAATTTAGTTTTCTTTCGATAGACTCGAAATCACATCATCTTGATCTTTTCTGATTATCGAACAACGAAATTAAAACTGGTATGGCTTATTTGTCTGCTAATAATTCCATTTTATTGATTATACGAGTATAATATTGCATTATTAGCACAATCTTGCGGTTTTTCGCAATTATCAGAAAATTCCGTGGGATTTTTCAAATTTCTGTACAGATCTGTATATATTAAATCGAATGAGATACGTTCGAGATTATTTCTAACGGGAAATTAACGTTTACGACAGTTTTAATTAGTTTTCAAAAATCACAGTATCATCTAAAACGGGATTTTTTATCAATTTCCCGATAAGATGCGAGACTCAAATTTTACTAAAATAATCTCTAAAGACGCTTTAATTCAGCATAATTTCTAATTAATTTAAATCTATTAACTACTCATTTCTGTATTTGTTGACACTTCGATCCATTATCAAACACGCACGTTGATTAATAATTTTTAATTGCATGTCCGCGTATTTACCGAATACTAATTGATTGAAATGCGTTTTATTCAAATCGACTTTGCTCGATTTAGTTGATGTCTGATTTATCGCAATACCAATCAATAAATCATCATTTCGAATGGATTTGATTTGCATGGTTGTACCGAAAATAAAGCGAAATTTTCTTGCTATAAAAATGTAAATTCAACAATTATTAATTTCCAAAGAAGTTTTATTATTAAAGTGGTGCTCGGAGAATTCCTCGTTTAAATAAATTTACAAAAGTTGTATATATTCACAGGAAAATTCAAAGTTCTCAATTCAGAAAGTTCAGTAACTCCACGTACACGTTCACTCTTAAAGTTTACAATACAATCGGTTTTTTTTCTTTTTGTGTAAATTAAAAACAACATTATTTCCACCAAAACTATACTTTTAAAAGAATAATAATCGAATTTAGTTAATTTGATTTGAATTCGAGGAGTGCCTTAACAGATTTATAAATTGATCCTAGGGCCGGTAACGGGTCACTGAAACGGCCAACAAGAATGCATTGGGAGAGATTAAAATTCTAGAAAACAGGAAGACAAACTTGTGATGCAAATGTGGTATGCAGTAGCGTTTATTTATATTGTACGTACTTGCATTCTGTCAGGTTTAGAATTTTGAAAATTACAATTCCAAACAGGTGGATATTGAAACACTGGTTGGTTTTACTTAAAAAAAACTCGTCGATTTTCCCGCTTTCGGCAAACTATATCAAACCTGGTTTAATTGGGAGTCAAGCTGTCCAAACTCGACTTGACGTGCTTTATCTAATTTCAATAACAATCACTACGATTAAAATTATATTGAACTAGTCGGTAAGGTGGAAATAACGATTCAATAGAATATTTTGCAGTAATTTCTGTTAGTTTTACAGAAAAACAGATGTTTAATGTTGTTGAAAACGGGCAATTGCACACAACACACATTTGATATAACTTTTAAGAAATAATTGACCGTAAAATTTCAACATATACAATTTAAAGATAAATAGCTAGTATTTGCAGAATTTCCAACTTAATAAAATTGAAAATAATATAAATTTTCTTAAATAATAATAATGATAATGATCACAGTGTTAGTATTAGTCAATATAGGCGAATGCAAATCATTTCTTATCTAAATGTAGCTGAAAATAAGCGGTTATTAAATTAATGGCGACTGCAAAGTGGTTTGATTAACTTAATTAAATAAAATGTACAGTTGTAGTTTTTAATAGTTTTATTATGCAAGTTGGTCAATTGTCGTAATAGTAGTAATCATTTAATGTCAAATTAAGATATTGTCTTTAGAGACTGTTGGGATTATATTTGGAAAAATTGAGCCCCCTCTGCGCCGTTAAATTTGCAATATTTTATTGTTGATTAAAACGCTAACAACGTAGCGATAATTTCCAATCAATATTAATGTTAGATGTTTATCTATGTGTAGTAAATAGTAAAATTTTTCATTTATATTTATTGGATTGTTTCGTTTATTGTTGATTATAATGTTGATAATGGCGACATCAAGTCATTGACATTTCAAATGTTGTTATTACCATTTTGCAATACGATTATTATTACTATTTACAACAATCTAAATCAATGGATCTTGGAAAGGAAACACAAATCAAAAGTGCAATTCACTTCCGTTCGAAACGAAATGAATATCAACTAGTTTTCAAGTTTTTCTACTATTAAACTATACAAACAATTTATAAAACTAGTAGTTGTACTAATACTATTAAAAACACATACAGATAAATTCCTTCTAAATACAGTTTTGTTGTTTTTCCCCCACATTTTCAAACGTTAGAATTAAAACTTTATTTTTATTTCTAAACAAGATCAATGAACTGCTAGACTATTTCACTACAAAAAAAATTGGGTTAATCTCATTTCGAAACCGACTTTCCCACATTAACCGTCAAAATAAGTGAGTTTTGAAATACGCGCCTTTCAAACAATAAGTTGACAGCTTGTATAACCTTTAAATCCTAGAATTGATCATCTTATTCGTTTCTGTGATGATTCGATATTAGGTGGATTATTTGTACAAATTTTCGTTTTTCTATTTTGCCAATTTGTTTTATTAGAAAAATATTTTGCTTATTCTAATAGTCTTTTAAGGCTAGAAATTCGTGCAACTGTTTGGTTATACAAGTTGTCCAACTCACTGTAAAAGGCGGGCAATTTAAAATTTTCAATTTATTCAATCGAAACATAATTTAGAATTCCATCAATGAATTATCGATAAATGTTCATAATAAACAGGAAGGATGTGTAGAGGAAGTTATAAAAAATTACTAAATACTACTATTATAATTAATTTATGTAAATAAGAAATCGTAGATTGCGTAACGTGTAGGGAAATATAATATAGAGCAATAACCTCAATTAAAATCTAGAATAGTAATTTTTGTTGATTCACGTGTAATTCCAATAAAACACTTTGCCAAATCAATTTCATTCAATTTATAATAACGTGCAATTCATCATAAACGATAAACTGATTTAGACAAGTACAATCCGACTAAACAATAAAACAACGATTGTGATCGCTATAATAATGTATATGTAGAGAAAGTGAATTGTAAAAAAAATGATTTCAATTAATTGAATAATTTCCAAACCGTATAGTTTTCAACAACTTTTCAATAAACAAGTTTCAGTTAGATTATGAATTGAATTTGACGATAACGTTGTGGGGTATAAACAGTACATAGCGTTAACAAAACTTTTGCTTTTAGTTTAAGTTTCTTATCAGTAAAACCATCCCCTGTTCACACTATAGTTTCGATGCTTGAAACCAACTTGGTGCGGGTTTCGTTGGGAATGTACTTGGAATGGAGCAACGCTATGTCAGTTAGATGAGGTTTACTGTTGCATAAACCATTTAACACATATTCTATGACAAAGTTTAGTTAGTAAGCATTGATGATGGTGGTAGTGACAGTGGTTGTGGTGGTAGTTGCAATGGTCGAGATGGCAACATCAGCATACTGATATTAAATCGTATTCAAATGCCTACCGTCTATCTCACTTCAACTTGTGGCAAACGTACTTATCCTGGATTACATCAACCGGACTATGACAATATCAACGCCATCATCATATTCCCTTTTCTCCCTAGTCTAGTTGAACCATATAGTAAATCCGGAAATGGCACTATTACAGGTAGTAGTAGTAGTATTGAGGAAATTCGTGCGAAAAATGATTGTTTGGCTGGTGCAATAAAACGAAAAAAGTAATCAACAACATTGTTGAATTTACGTAAAAATTGAATCTTGTAAATTAAGTGGTGGTAATTTGATAAGGAAAACAACAATAAGTGCCACTTCCAGCCACATATGTGACAATTTGTAATTAACTTAGTTGACGTATAAATAAAATGACAAATGATTGTCGTAGCAAATTGAGTTTTCTTCTATCGCGATAAGACTCAACTTGCCACTTTTATACACGTGTGTGTTTTTATTTTATTTTAATTAAAAAATCGACTACTATTATAACGAACTACTATTAATAACCACCAATACAACCTACTCTTATTATTATTTATTACCAACATTATAAATATGAAAGAGAAAGAAGATCTCAAATTACTTTTACTGTTAATCGTTCTTGGTTCGTGTTAGTATAAATGTATGTCCGGCAGTTATTAAAACGCCTTCTTAAACAGCAAGAATACAAGAACCCGTTCAATTGCATATAAATCAAAAAAGAAAGATAGAGTAGGGAAAAAAGTGTGCTGAGAATGAAATGAAATGAAAAGAAAACAAGAAATAATAAACAGAGATATTGAATAGAATTTATTTTCATATTTATTACTCTAAAATATATAGTCGACCTCGGTTTATTAATAAATTCAATGGGCGTTTACAGTAGAAAGATATTTTAATTGGTTTTTATTAATTTTCTAAAGCGTGCGTAGGTGGACTTTTCAATCATAATAATTAATACACCTGTCTATCAACGGGACGATCGATCGAAATAACCAAATGGAAAGTGAATTCATTCACTTCAGTCTATAAGTTCTTAAGGCAGCTTCCAGTATTTGTGGATTTATAGAACATTTTGTCAAAATTAGAATCCTGTAGCTCATTTGGAAGTTGGTTTCTAAAGTTGCTGCATACAAATCGTAAGATTCTCCAAAATGAGCTTTAAATCCGCTTACAAACGAGCTACAAGGCGCTAATTTTGCTAAAGACCCTGTTATAAATTCCTAAAATATTAGCCAAATCGCTCGATAAATAATAACTTTATAAGAATTTACACCCAAGGGTGTTGCTTGTTTTTCTTCGATTTCTAAGGAGAAAAATTCAACTCCAACTATTATCGAAAATTCCTCGTTTTGATGCCTTTAAAGCTGGGATTTCAAAAAAAAATGAATCAATGAGAAATTTGGTTTTATCAGAACTTAAAAACATAAGTAAAATTTCCAAAAAAAAAATAAATAAATTTAAGTGGAGCTTTCATTTGATAGAACTCTTCAAAAAAACTGATGCTTGTGACAAGAGTAGCGTTTGAATTTTGTCGTTTTGACAGCTCAAGGGCGGAATTTCCAACTGGAATTTTTTCCACACAATTCCCATGGAAGACGAAACGAATTGTGTGCCGGTGTCACTTGCAAATTCCTTATCAAATTTGGTCACAATGCACAAAGAAGAGGAGGGCATGAGAAATGAGCGAAATGTACGGGAAAACGTATAAAAAGCCTTATTTGTTATCTGTAAAGTAAACCGTAAGGATGAGCTTTGATAATAATTCATCTTTATAGAAGTAGAACGGGGAAAAAATGTTTTGTTCCAACTATAGAAACCATTATAATATTTCTATAGCAGATTTGCGCAATTTAATTTATGATTTTGGCATCCGACACATGGAATTTAAGGAATATATTGGAAATAATGATAGAGAATGAATGAAACAGGCCACTAAACGATTCGGTTAATGTTCTATAATAGAAATGTATTTCGATATTGTAAAGCTCTATATTGTTTCAAAGTTTCAGTTATTAATTCGGCATCAAAACAAAAAACCAGCAGAATGTTGTGAACCGGTTGGTTATAAATTTGAATTTATGAAAGAACAATTTGGAATGCAGTCGGGACTTTTCTGGGATGTAAATATTGATTTATCCATTTCGAAATTCTATAAATTATTCAGTAGGATAACAAAATCATAACAATCCAGTTATACACATTATCTACATCCCTTAAAACTATTTTCGGTTTGTAATTTTGAAAATTATCCCCCAACTTCAATACTTAACAACAACAACAAACCGAATCGCTACTGCAATTTATCGTAATTTCAGAACGGCGCCAACAAATGACAGTAGTCTCCACCACTACCAAACAACCCCTATTTCTCTTCAACGACAAGAAAAAAGCGCACTTCCAGCGGCTTTTGAAGAGTAATTATCGTTTTATTGCTTGTGGCAATGAATAATTCCTCAACACTTGTTAATAAATTGCACAACAAACTGACAAATTTTATAGAAAAATTAATACCACAACCACATCTATTGATTCTATGATAAATTTTATAAAATAAGTTGAAACAACCATGAACGATCTTCCAGTTGAACGCATCTCTTCATATATCAAAATGCGCATAAATTTAACGAAAACTAAACAGGATAAGAACGTAGTTTTTGATGAATATTGAGCAACGAAACTTGCTCGATATTCTTCAGCTGTTGTTACAATTCAATAAGACGACGATAACGTCGCGACGGCGACATTGTTGTTCTTATTGCTGACGGCTGACAAGTTAAACGTAGATATAATTTCCAAGATGCGTAGCATGGAACCAATTCAACTTGCTTATTGTTATTATTTTTTTTTTACTCGTCAGTACGCCAATATGCCAACAGAAACACGGTGTTGCACTTAAAACTTCTCAATAGAATCGAACTAACTCGATCAAGCGGTAATAGATTAGAGTTCTTATAGAAGTTTTAAAGAATTGTAGGATTTAGGCAAATTTCTGCTCTAGTGTCGTAAAATATCGAAAAACATGACGTTTCTTCGCAACATGTGTAGTCTTGCGTTGTTCAACAAGATGGATATTTTCGATTTCTCGACTTGTGGACGGTGTAGAACAAGAGTTTGTGTAACAATAGGAATAAAATACCAATGACATTAAAACATACACGAGATTGTTGGAATTTATAGTAGAAATTGATTTATAAATGGAACTCAATAGGATAAAGTTGATTTTTAACAAACGATTTCTCGTTCATTTTTCACTCAAAATTCAAGCTTTCGGGGCTGCTAGAAAGAGCGTTCCAAGCCACATCAGAGGGATTTTATAATTTTGGAAAATATTGTTCATCTATAGCTAAATTTGGTTTAATTTCACTCTATAATCAACTTGTTTGCAATAAATTTGGGGTATAATCGGTGGTGAATTGAACGAACTTTCCAAATATAGAAGATGATTAATTTTGCGCTACTTTAGATGCAGTTTTCAGACAAAAATACAACAAGCCCCAGTTGTAGGGACGATTTTCGTCTTTCTCTTCACATAATTACATTTGATTTCATTAATTTTAAGTAAGCCACATTTGTCTTCCTCTAGAGCTATACTTTTATCATAGAAATATAGTTTTTTTTTAATCTAGTCGATTTTTTAAGAACCATGCAGCTATATAGATGCAGAATTGCATTAGAAATCGATTGGGATATAAATCATTTTGATATCGGTTATAAGTTTCGAGATATTTGTGTTCCAGTGCCCTTTAAAGTTGTTCTTAACGAGAAAATTCAATTTCGAGAAGACAATAGAACAACACGCCGATAAATATCCATCGATTTGTGGACAATTGGGTTTTTTCAATTCGATTTGTCTTTAGAAGGCATCATTATTCAATTTGACATTATTAGTTTGGCTGATTGTTGGTTGCCCGAATGTGTAGCTTAAACCAATATATTTGCCTCGAATCTATCTCTTTATATAAACACCATGGATTTTCTTGTGGGTTGTCGTTGTTGTTGTTATTCTAGATAGTTAACGGCTGTATCATTATAGTTTTATGCGTGGTCGTAGATATATAGGGCGGCGAACATAAATACATCATTGTCCGTTTACACCTTGATACTAAAACTAATACGATCAAGCCATACCCATGTATTACATAAGCAATACAATCTGAAGATCTTTTAACCAATCAATCGGGTAGTATATGGAGATGAACAGGTATGATAAAAACAACCCAACAAATCTCCAAATGGATCTTTTTCAATATTAAACAATACATTTGGATAATGGTGCGACGCGTTGAAATATTCGAGCGAAATTAGTTTGATTGATCCCAATAAAAAGACTCGGATTATGGCAAACTGGCCGTGAATAGAGATGTCAGTGGATTTATAAAATAAAATCGAGATTATCAATTGAAAAACGGCTGCTATTTATGCAGACGCTTAATTAAAAACAAGATAAGTGTCATAATAAAGTTGAGTGTTTATTGCCCATACCATAGCAGACCATCGATTTTTATCATTATTATTATTATCATAATCATTAGATGGCAATATTAAATAATCCTCATGAATATTCAACAATCAACTCTTACTAGAATTGTTTAAATTGCGCGATTTTTCATTTTATTTTTCACTCAATATTGTATCCAACTGTTTGGCGATTAATAACAAAATACGAAGGCACTCTGTTCGAGACAATCCGGCCAACATAAATATATCAAACATCACTAGCAATGACAAATAGAAACGGGGGTGGTTCTGTATATATGTTCGATACTACTAAACAGCCCCCATATTCTGAAAGTTATCCCTAAAGTTGTTCGAAAATTCACCCTTCACTATTTTACTACAACTGCACATTCCGTTACAACCACTATTCTTTCGGATGTGCGTGTTTAGTGCAGTTTTGTAAAAGATTTGCCACCCCTCTAGTAGTATTTTAGATGACATTTTGATATCAAGACAGTTTTCTTTGTCATCATTTCAAGTACTACAGAATTATTGATTTTCTGTTTCTATATATTGTATAAGAAGAAAATTTTAGGGGTTGAATCTTGATGGAGATGGAATACTATTTATTTATAAAGGGTGTCGAATTTCACAGAAATTACCGCATTTTCGTGATGAAATCCGACCTGTATTGTCTCAATATTGGCTCGATTCATTGAATCGCCAAAAATGAGTCATAGATTTTTTTTCATTTATTTTAATGGAAGCACAAAACAAACGGATTTTAAAGAGATTAGGAAAACTCTTAATTTGCTACCATTAATTGAAAAGTCGATATTGGCTAAATTATAAAGGCAAACATGCTCCAAGATACTTCTGGAAATGCTCTTTCTAACGCTGCTATATTCATTGTAATACATCGTCAAACTAGTGAGATATCGATGATTGGAAATTTGGATTTTTTGAAGAAAAAATATGTAATGTAGACCTTCAATTCTGTCAATTTTCCGGAAAAATAAATTATCAGAAAATTTGTCAGGGATTTGAATTCTTTCGATTTGCTACAAAAAATCGATAAGTTATAGAGAAAATTCTCTAAGATTATGCTCAGCAACTCAGAATTTAATCGGATTTTCCAAACGAAACACGCTCTTAATTATTGATTGAAATGGTCTTTCCAATATATTGTCAAACAAGCGAGATATCGACTAGTAAAGTTGGCAATTTGCGGACAACTTTCAGTGCCTTCGTATTTGGATAAAATAAGTAATTTCCGTTAGATTTCCGTTTAAAAAGGTACGGAAGTGGAGTATCTAAATTTTGCGAAAATCTCGCAATTACAGAACTATAAATAGAGATCTTTATTATAATTAATTAAGATCTACGCTTTTTTTAACACAAGTCCGGTTCATTATGCTTGTCATTGGAGTTCTTTTCTGTTGTTCATTATCTTCTAAATAAAAATCATATTTACGATTCAATTAATTTTAAATTTGGCCGTATAATGAGGACGAAATTTCAATAAAAACACGTTAATTGGACGGGAGATTGTTATCAATTTCGTCTACTAAAGATCACCAAGGTGGTGTTGTTTTTTTGTGTTTTTTTACTTAAATTGATGTTGAATTTAAGAATTCATATTCGACATGTGACCCACGACAGGGTACGTGTATATAAAAGACGTGATAATAAAGAAAGGCGTAAAATTTATCATATAACTGTGTGGGTATGTGTGTATTGTACAGTTGTATGAGTGAAAGGATAAGTCGAGGACTTAAGAGGACAAAGAAAACGTGCCTTGGAATATATGAAATTTAGAATTGCAGATTTGGTACTTGAATTTATCGGACAGCAGCGATGGTTAAAGGGAGAAAAAATGAACCAACACACAACAAGGCTCTTAATGTTATTTTCATTGAACGCTGTCAATATTGTCGTTCATTTTAAAATCGATTCTTCCTTGTTCAAAATTAATTGACATGTAATTAAATTGAATACTGTCATTGTTGTTGTTGTGATAGATATATTGATCTAAGTCTTTATACTACTGAAAAACGATCTATTAAGACGTTCGGATTACTGAATCGTTAAGAGATTTAGAAAATCGCCAACTAAATGCCAACGGATCAACTTGGACATGTTCATTGGACTAGACTAACACCCACAAGGGATTTCACTTACTACTATTAAAGCCCTACTAGCCATTGATGATGTTGGAGTATTTCTCTTGTAGCATCTAATAGATAACTATATAGTAGAGTGAGTTGTAAAATAAATAGGGCTATATACTGTGTTTTAAGGGTTGGATTGTAGAAATGTTTTTGGTCTACCCTCCAGGGACAATGGCCTCAAACTATATCGATACGTCCAACATATCAACACCAAATTAACCACACGGCAATACTGCAAATTATCGTCAACATCAATAACATGCCACTAAACAACATGATTTATACATCAGCGGATGTTGCAAATTCTCTATTACATCCACCAGAAACAATCAATAGAAAAATCGCGCTATAAATTACCACAATTTTTCCCTTATTAAAATTAATGTTTAGTTGTTGGAATTTTAGTAATTATAGTTCAAGTAAACACAACCATAAAAGTTGACTTTTAGTGTTTTTGTTGAAGAAATACGAGTTGTAAGCGTCTTCGTTTACAACCCTTCAATTTCGTATTTTTCACAACTAAACACAATATCGATGAATCACTTATTGTAACCCTACCTGGGACACTGCAACAAGAATTATAATGCATCCACTTAGTCACACAATACTGAGTCAATATACAAGAGAGTAGTGATCGAGTTGTGGGTGCTATACAATTATGCAGCGCTCTATTAATGTTTTATCATAATGAAAGCGAACATGAAAGCATCAAATTTATATAAATGAAGCTTGTCGTCACCAAAATTAGTTAAAATACGAAACAACTTGATTATTTTAAACGGAAATCAACCACCGATGCAGAAGGGTCGATTAGTAGATCGTATTTCTATTTGGTTAATGAGTAAACGTGTGCGAAATTCGCCATACTCAAACATCTGCACTTTTATAGTTTTATCGACGAATTAAATTGAAATTAGTCACCATTACAAAATCTCAACTTTTGTTGTAATATAAGATTGATAACTTGATAAGCACGGTTGCAGGTCCGGAAAGGCCAACACGACAGTCCGTATGGGTATTGTAAGGTTGTTGGATTACATGTCTGAGAAGCCGGATTAGGGTTGCCGGGTTGGTAACCCCAAGAAACCCGACTTAGTTCGGTCGGTTCATCATATCTTTAAGTAGAAATTACCGAGCGTTGTCTTATAATTGGATGACGGACTTTATTTCTTGTTTCATTAGAATTGTATCGAATATCGTTTTATTCGGGGTGTTGTATCGATTTTTCGTTAGAAATTCAAATACAGATTGATTCAAGAATTAATGTAAAACGGGGCGAGTGCGTGTTTTCCTGCTGTTGCCGCCTCCACTAGTACACGTTCGCTTTAGATAATTTATAGGCTATTTGAGAGAGCCCGTTTGGATCCCCTCGGGCTTCATCAGTGCTTAAGTTTTATAATGGTTGCTTTGAATGATGCATGGCTCTAGACCATCTCTGGTCGAAACTTAGACCGCCTATCTGCTGCCATTTATATGCAAGTTATTAAAACTTCAACCCGAATTCAACGGCTTCATTTTAAATTTAATTAATAGAATGCATCTTTAACCTCCACTAATTTCGCAAAATTCTCTACAATAACGGTTTTTCTATTAGTTGGAATATTTTGCAATTTAATGTATTGCGAAACGGTTTTAATATTTCATTAACCAAATTCTTGAAGAACTTTGGCCTCCAATTCGAGCTTTTTCTGTTCTTTTAATTCGCATGAATTATGCATCGAAACCATTAGGAAATGGGTAAATTGCATTTTTCCACCACAACCGGCATCAATAAAACTTTCGCGTAGATAATGAAAACTTCAACTATTCGTCTATTAAGAAGACTACTCGACTTCTTTGATCGTCGATTTAATTTCTAATTGTAAAAAAAAATAGATGTCTTCCATTAATATCAAGATATAAATCCAGTATTTTCTGTTATATGTAAATTTGAACAAGTGTTCTGAATTATTTAAACTAAAACCTCCTGTTATATGTAATGGATGTATTTGAAATAGGATAGAAATAGGAACTTACAAGGATCGAAATGTTCTCTGTATACATTCGGGATTATCCTAGTGGAAATGGATGGTGTTTGTTTTTCAACCACATTTGGCAAAATTATATGCACAATTCCAGTTTTATTATTGTTTCTCTTATTCCCTTCCATCGTTGTTCTGTTTGTTCAGTTTTGATAATAACCCAACGTTTCCATTCGGTTTTTTTTCAAAAAATAAAATACTAGAAAAAAATTACGTTAATCATTCCAATTCGATGGTGATTTTTTTCATTGTTTGTTGAAAATTTATAGTTTTCTTGTAGCGAATTAAAATTAATTCCAACTTCTATCATAAAACGTGATTAATTCCGGTATACAAAAACGTTGTATAATCTGCACGGAAATACTACAGTAGTCGGTATAGTAGACGTGGTAAAATATATCGGATCATATCTGAACTATTGTACACGGTAGAAGGATATGAATGTGAATACATTTGTTTTAAAGCATTATATTGCGGATAGTAGCTGTAGTTATAGAATATGAACGTTATATCTATCATACACAACACAGGTAGATGTTTGCTTCTGAATAAGTTCATGACTGGTAATATTTCAATAGTGGTTTCACTGATAAATTCACCGAAACATTTACTAAACAAAGTCCATGTATCGATCACAGAACCGAATCGAAACAATTGTACGACTCTCTATTGTCATCGTGTGATGAATATAACAGTACTCTAATATAGCAGTGTTCCCCAATAGAATGGAAAAATTGTTGCGAAACACTGGTCACTAGTCAAAAATTACTTTAGAACCAGAAATCTTTTGAAAAAATATCAATTTTGCTTAACTGAACCAAGCAGGCTTCATATAAAGCCATATGAAACATTTACAGTATTCTCTAACTTTTTACCGATTGATTACCATGACAACGCTATAAATTGCAGATAGCGCCAAAAAGCTCGATTTAAAGCAACTATCAATATTCAGCTTTGTTATAGTAACCAATCGCGAAAAAGTTGAGTTGAAGATCAAAACTTTTGACATGAGTATTCTGTATTAACTTGCTTCAAAAGTTAGAGAATACCACCGAATCCTTTAAAACGCGCAACTTTCTAGGCAATCAAGTGAATCTTCACACAACTTCAAATCTGGATCCTCGCCCAATTTTCTAGACAGAAACAGATTTTGTTGGCCCCCTTGCAAACGGTCAGAGCTTCTTGTACGAAATTAATTCTAACTCGAGTCCATAATTAAAGGTAGATGGACCAAAAACGCACACAAATTATATTAAAGGGACGAATAATGATGATGATAAAATGCACGAAGGCTCGTTTGATTAATGTAAAAGTTACGAATTTTTTCCAAATACGAAATGAATTCAAATTGATTTAAATAAAATACGAAAAAATATAAAGTTTGGGCCGTATTGTTGTGCACAATATTGAATTTCCAGCTGTTACAATATAGTAAAACTTGTGCAATTTATTTTACAGTCGGTATACATTTATAAATAAAAAAATACAAAAACATTGATAGGGGTGGATTTGTGTTTATACAGTCGCAAGATACAAGCCGACACATTCAACACGTCTATTCGTATTGACGCTAAAAGAACAACGTGATTGTTCATGTAAAGACTGATTGTCCTTACAGACATGCAAGCAAAACGATTGTCAAATGTTTTTCGAATTACCTCTGATCTTTGTGGAGATTTTCCCATTTAGAAATTGAAAGTAAACATGCTTGTTTGTTTGTAAATAGACGAAAAGCATCTTTATGTTTCTATGTTTTAAAATAAAGTACAAGCATAAGCAACACAATCATTAAAGGTGATGCATTAAAATGTACGAGTCGACTATTAAATTCAAAAGGGTAGTTTTTCGTGCGTCTCCATCTACCAAACTTACACGACTCAATCAATTCGAAACGATATCGGAATTAATTTGGATTTCGGTTGAATAAACGATGGAATAATCAACCGAACTTGGACTTTTTAAATTAACCGTAAATTGAAAAGATGTCAATTCTCCTCGTGGAAATCTCCATGTAACGCTTGTTTGATCAAAAAAATTGCTTCGTTTAAACTGATGCAATATCAATTCGAAACGTTCCACTTAACTAAAGTGCATTTTTATGTTCACCCACTTCTTTGAATTTTTCTACTGATTCTCAATTTTTTCCGCAGATATGAAGAAGAGTTTCGAGGTGAGCCCGTCGTCGACGCGTGTCGAGATAGGCCATCAAATGGAATTGCGTTGTGTACCACCGGCAGGGGTACCACCGCCACGGATCTACTGGCTGCAAGGCGGCCAGCCACTTCAATCAGATACAGCTGTTTTAGTGTCCAGTGAGGGGCATTTATTAATCGGCCAAGCACGGCCACAGGACACAAACAATTATACGTGTGTTGCTGAAAATATTGCTGCTAAAAGGATGGCGCCGCCAGCTCAAATTACAGTTTACGGTAAGTTCTTGTTTCTTCATCTTCAACAACTAGTAAACTTTTTGTTGTTGTTATTGAAACTCAGGGAATTTTTATGTTCGAATTTAATGGAGCAAGATTGATTCAATATAATTGAGTGTCAAGTTTTGATATTTATCTTGCCAGGAAATTCTCTTGATTTCGTTATATTTTATATATTTGAACTTAATACATTTTTCATACCTTATGCTTCAAATTTTTGATGATGAAGTCGTCTTTAATCATAAATTTGATACTGTAATCTTATCAGGAAATATAAAGCTCCCCAGATATTTACGGTCTTTCTTTCCGTATAGAAAGGACAAACTTGTTAGAGCGAATTTTAAAGTCGACCTGTGAAAACACCCTTAAAATTTCGATTTCTACCTTGATTTCAAAGAGATTATTTTTGTTGTTCAACTGAAAGCAATCTGTCAAACATAAATTGGTAGTCTTCTTTAAGAATAGTGTGAAATCGCCTTCAGCATTTATTGTGATTTGACGATTTCAAAAACAAAGCGTTCGCTGTTGAAGACACATAGAATTAAACTTTTGAAACTTTCGTATTGCTCGTTTTCTATCATATTTATCTCAATCATTGCCACCACTACCACATCGTTATCGTTTCTGTTCGTGAATTTGTCACATGTTGTCTTGTTTTTTGTTTTTAATCGAAAAACTTTTATTTGATTTTAAACCAATTCGACAAAGTTGCTATTTTAGATTGTCTCAGTCTGGATATTTTATCCGAACTAAATTTCTCTATTGTACTAGAATTTATTGTTTTGATTCGATTTGAGAAGCGTTTTTGTAATCTGATCTGTTATTTCAAAGATTCTGTTTCAATTTAATAAACGACAACGAACAATTTCTTAGTCTTCCCATCTTTGTATCAATATTTATGGTGATTCCTACCGCCAACATTGTCATCTGCATTGATAAGATTTGCAAATTAATTTAAAACCGAATAAATCGCAGGATTTTCGAAATTAATTCCATTTCTCTCTACCGTATTTATAGATAAATACCGTAAATGTTGATGACAAAGGCAGATCGGATCAGGCTTATCAAATTACAGATTCATCCAACAAAATGAGAAAATTGTCTTATAAAAGACCTGAAATGAACAACGCTACGAGAAAAGAATCAGACTTATCTGTGTCTATTTGTTCATCTTCAAAAACATCTCGATTAATTAAAGTTGGAAAACCAATGGTTTTTTCCCAAAGTCTCGTTTAATAATGAGCCACATCTCTATTCGTATCGTTCCTTTGATTTGTTTCAAACCAAATAATTGCGGCCTCTCCACGAATTCCAACCCTTTATAACAGAACTTGGTGGAAAAAACGAGTTCTTTATAGAATAATTTCAAAAGCAAAAAAGTTATTTTAGTATTATTACAATAAAGCGTCACGGTTCCGTTACTAGAACTGAGCTTCCGAAACTAATTATTTTTTCAAAAATAACTAACTTCAGATGGAGGTGAAGATGAAGGGCGCGTGTACTTGTCAGTTTGTCACAGTTATCGTTGTATATATTGGAAAAGGTGCACACAATTAAGAGAGTTTCTAGAAATGAACGTTAATCATCGATTAGCCTCCGGTCTTTTTTTTTATCTGTCGACTTCTATGGCAACGACAAGCGTTTAACAATAAAAAAAATCGTAATAATGAACGGAAATTAGTCCAATTATCCAACATCTGGTGGTGTCTTTCGACAGAATTCTCCAATTTAAAAATATAAAAATTTCAACGTAGGTAGATGAAACCGAAAAAAACAATATAATTGCCAATTTTATTATGTTACAATGTTTACAATAAGGAGAATCGATTGATGTTCGAGCCGATAATACAACCAAATATTTACTTAAAATAACTCTATGTTTGGATCACAAACATTCATTATTCGCCCTGTAAAGATAACATTAACGTGTCGAAAAACTAAATCAACAACAGTACCGCGTGTTCCACTCAAATGGTCCTAGCTCTTATTTGACAAGCAATTCGAAAAATATTTTGATGATTTTTAGTGACTCTACATCAAATTATTCAAAAACGTTCTCAGTATTGATGGAACTGCTAGAAATCTAAAATGACGGTTAAAATTTTGCTCAATCCTTTAACTTTGATGTTTATTTATCCATAATTTCGATGAATTCTTGTATTTCTAATAATGACGACGGTTTCGAATTTCACCTGTTCCTGCAGCAGGTGGCCGAGACTATTAAAAAAAGAACGAACCGTGGGTAACTTTATCATGAATAATATCTCTTTACATCAGGACAGGTATTACAGTTTGAAATTCTATCGTTTTATGGTTGAGACGGAAAATTGGTTAAATTTTTTTTGGGGAGGCAATTTCAACAGTTACAACTCTATCGAATCTTTATCCACCTACATTCGACATTATTGTATAAAATAAGTGTCGTTATAAAAGGATAAAACAACCGATTAAATATTACCTGATCGTTAAGTATAAACAACCCCATCCATATAGGTCGTCTTATTTTATTATTGTTTTTGTTTTTACGACAACTGTTCATTAAATATGCTCAACAACAAATTCCAACAGTTTTCTTTATGTTTCTTATTATTTTTCTGTTTCGTTGTCGAACCTAAAACAACAGGGGTTCGTTGTAACGTGCATAGAATTTCAACATTTTATTGAAATAATAAATCTCGCTTTTGATTAGCGCAAGTTGTCGGAGAATCTGGGAAATTTGTTATCGGAAAACCGCTAATTTTCCCTTTACTGTAATTATTTTACCACGAAAATTCAACCTAATCTGGACAAAAGGAAACCGTTAAATTGTTGCGACTAATACAGATACAATTAGGAGCCGGAAAAAGCGTCGGTTCTTTGTTTTAATTGTTTTAGACTGTTTCTGGATTTGTGTGCGTGTGTGAGGGAATTTTGATCCTCCATCTATTTGTTTTTGGTTTCTCCTTTCAAAGTGATTCGTTTCAATTAACATCCGTTTTTAAGTGTGCTTTTATTTGGTGATTAAAGTAAGTTGATTAAAGTTGATTTATTTAATTTCATTTTATTTTCTACAAAATTCCCCGTCTTTTTGTTGGTGGTATTAAGTGATCTGGTAGATTTGTTGGTAGATCATTACCATCGATTTTAATCCGAATTAAATGCATCGCTAATGCGAATTCATCTCTATCGAGATAACCGTCATTGTCAATGTCGGCTAATTTCCAAATTTTCCCCAATACACAATTCGGTAATTTCGATTTAATAAATTCCGATTTGGCTATAGATCCGGGAATTTTCTCACCATTCGTCGATAATTTATCGAAAACTTCATCGTAATTTTGACGTTTATTGTTAACAATCCATTCCGGTTCACCAATACCAGCATTGATACCTTCGCCACAATGATAACCGAACGGTGAAATTTGATCAATCACTTGATCGAAGACACCACCTCGGATTTCCTGTTTTGTAACTTCATTGATTTCGTATGTGACCATTGGCATCAACTGGGCAATATCGTCATTTAACATTTGATCGATTGTTTCGAATAATTTCGGTTTAAACGAATGGAATTTTGTAAAATCGTATTTCAATAGTTGCGTTTGCATTTTATTAATATCCGGGAAATCACCGGTTGAAATATTATATTCTTTTTGTAAATGTTGATAAATTTCATTTAAATTTTTAATTAAATCATTCTTACGGCCATCTTTACGGAAAATTGCCGGCATCATACGTTTCAATTCGGCAATAATTAAACTGTGAACTTTTGCCGAACGTGCACGTTTAATTAAATCGTTCAATTTACGTAATGCCGAATGTCTTGGTAGATTTTGTAAATCATGAAATAAATCACGAGTCTCATCTTCAAATAAATGCCGATTGATGTCGTAACGTAACGGCTGATCCCAAAATGTACCAATATAAACACGTACAACTTCTGGCATTTGTAGAACTTTTCCTAAAGACCACATCAGTGCACCGTAAACTCTCATCAATTGTTGATGATCAACCATATCAGCTTTGTTGAGAACTATACGAATTTTGTCATCGTATTTCCTAAGTGCTTCGATTGATCGACGGAATTCATCTGATATATCGAGTTTATGTGCATCGAATAGTAAAATTATTCTATCCGCACGCTCACCGAACCATTCCAAAACACCAGTAAAATCATATCCGCGATCTATACGTTGTTTCTCGCCTTATACACAATAAAACATAAATCAAATTTCCTTTATCGATAGTTTAACGATACTGCCATTATTTGATGAGCAATTCGAGAAATCGTTTTAGAAGAAACTAGCAAAACTTGAGCCTGAAAATTGACCAAAAAACGGCCCTTTCTAACTATGAGACGATTTTTGAATACGTCAAATGATGCAAAATGAGCGTTCTTTGAGTAACTTTCAGTTGAAATTTAGAGAACGCTTTAGAAAAAATTGGACACCGTAGCCCAAACAATTGGATTGTCGTGATTTTTACCAAACAACAGTACAGATAAAACAAGACTGACTCAAATATCCTCGTAAAGTCGATTTTTAGCCGATTTTCGTACATTATTTCCTGAAAAATACAAAAAAAAGACTTCCAACGAACATAAGTAGAAAAAGCATTGATCCCTGTTTACTATTTTTAATTTCTTAGAGAAAAATTATTTCTATAACTAGTTTTTTGCTTCTTTGATATCGTTTAATGTGAAAATAACAAAAGATAGGTACACCTTATCAGTAGTGGAGTGGAGTGACCCGGGCAATATTTACTTAACGGGACGAGGTACATCTTAACATTTTAACCAGCGAAAATGTGAGAGACTGAATTTTTAACTCGCAATTTCTCGCTTGTCCTTGGGACTACGACAACCGGAGATAGATTTTTGAAAAGGGCATTTCTTCTACCCCTAACGGTTATTTCCGTTTTTCAAAATATTGATGCGAATTTGAATTACAGACGAACATCTAACAACATGTCTTTATCGTATTTTTGTACAATTTCTTACATTTTCTCTTATAACTTGATCAATTGTGATTATTTTGCAAAAATTCTTGTATTCACATTTTCGCCGGTTAAAATTTTGAGATCTACCTTGGTCCCTTAAGGTGAAAACTAAAAATCTGCCCCACTGGATGATTTTTAAAAACAAACTCACATAAATCCATTTCTATCAAATTTAAGCCAGTAAACAACTGAGAAATCCGTAAGATTTTCGATCATAATCACTTTTGAGAGTTTTTTTAGATCACAATTCCAAAAAACAATAAAAGTCAACTTTACGGGGATCTTTAGGCGACTTTTAGTCGTTTTCTGTAGTTGATTGGTGGAAATCACAGCTTTATTCAGCGTCTTTTACCCTATAAGCTACGCGATCTAACAAATCTTCAAAATATTTTCCGAATTGCTCTAATTCGACTTATTTTTGAAGCAATTTTTGATACCTGCAAGTATGCCGGGCGTATCAATAATCGTCATGCCTTTCAATACTGGCGAATTCACCAATGAACATTGAAACCGATTCAAAAAGGCATTACCAAAATTTGATAGTGGACGATATTGTAGTTTTGGATCAACAACTAGGGCATTACCCGGTATTATACTGTCTTTTTCACCATACATAACGGCAATAAAACGATCAGTTGTCGGTTCCGGTCCTATTCTCATCCCGGGGAAATCCCGTTCCAATAGATATTTAATAAATGTTGTTTTACCGGTTGAATATTGTCCAACTAATAATATCATTGGTTTTGCATCGAAATCTGCATCGTTCAATGGTGGCGAATTGAATTCATTAAATAAATAATGCTCTTCTAATGGTAACATCTTGTTTTTATAAGAATTTTTCAAGCCCTCAATCACATTATTATAATTCTCACGTTGTATTAATGGCTGACGATTCAACCAGCTGAACATAATTTTTTCTGCTTTTCAAACGCGATATTTATGACGCCTGTCAGATTTTCTAAACGACAAACAAATGATCGAACTATAAATACAAGTCGTCAAAATCAAAATAGACAAAGTATAAAGCTGTATTGGCCCGTTTACGGTTTGATTTATAGACAGGATTATAGAATTGAGTTGGTAACAGTTTAAAGTAGATGTGTTGCCGTTTACTCGACAGTGCATGATGATCTTTATCTTGTTTTCTAATTAAACAATTTATTTTTTCTAATTAGCAGCTTCAATATTGTAGTTTTTCAAACTTTTTTAATCAATTAGATGAACTCTAATGATCGAAATTCTAATTAAATAAATATCGAAAATTCATCGTAGATTAATGGAGAATTTGTTGATGTCGTCGCATATGTTGTAATTAATTATAGGAAATTATTCAAGTTGAATCTCTTATTACTTATTAATTAGTCTCTATAAATTTAACACAGACATTAATTTCTATAATTATGAATAAATTGTAAATTTCGATGACGTATATTGGCTATTATCAGTTAAAACAAGACGAAAATTTCACCCTTTACGGTTGCAAAATTCTTGATTAACAAATTGAAAATTGTGAATTTCGCGCCTTCTAAAAGCAATCTCGATCGCCAAATTCCCCCAAATTGGAATTTTGAGGTTAGAAATTTGTCTAGTGGAATTTAAGTGTTTTTGAAGGCGGTAATTTCGAAAATTCCCGTTCCAGTGAATGGTGGTTGGTCGCCGTGGTCCCCATGGACGGATTGTCGTTGTCCTGGTGCTACCCTATCAACGGGCAAGATGAGTACACGGAGTTGTACGAATCCACCACCGAGTAATGGGGGTGCACCCTGTCAAGGCTCTACTGTACGTCGTACGAAAGATTGCATACCCTGTCCACAAGGTAATTAATTAGAAATTGATATGAATTAATTGAAATTAATTATAATTAACGCAAATAATCCTGCCCTTATACTGCTTTCACTATGTAGAAGAATTGGTGCTGGATACGGCTTATGATTACGACAATTACGATAACACTTATGGTAAATTATTAGTTTTTTTGTTTTAGTTTCGGTTTTTGTTAGTTACAATTAGATCGCTCGCTTGTTAATTAAATTGGTTAATTATTTATTAGTTACAGTTATTTATTGTTTGTTTTTCTATTTTGTTTTTATGGTAGTTGAACCGGCTAGATGGTCGGCCTGGTCTGAATGGTCCGATTGTGATGCTGATTGTACAAAAACAAGAAAACGCCATTGTATACCGGGAAATGGACAAGGTAGGAAAACTTGTAATGGACGTGACACACAAACAACCTCGTGTACATCAGAACAATGTCGTTCAATGGAATTAAGTCGTGTTCGAGAAGGTAAGTTGAATAAATGTCTGCTATAATAATAATAATAATAATGTTGATTGTTCAATATTAACCACACAATAGATATAACTTAAGGGCTTAAACAGTTGTCATTTTAGTTGTCGGTTATAACGCCTAGAAATGTTAATATTGACCACGCTAACAGGGAGCAGGATTATCATTTATCTCCAGCTAGGCTCCTTTCCCCCATTCTGTACATATTACATTAATACAAATATTTGATAATTAATATCGTGTCGGTGAGAATAATAATCGAAAAACTATCAACTATCAACAAACATTAAGAAATTTGATCTTACCCCCAATCTGTAATATCATCCAACCAATCTATATTATAATTATTATTAATTATTTAAACGACACAGATTTCATCTAAGTCAACGTAAATTGAGTTGTAATCATTAAAAATTTAATTAAGATTGACATTTTGCTGAAATATTTAATCACTGGGGACGAAAAATCCTCTTTGATAACAAATTTTGACATTTTAATTTCCTCTGATAAAAGATTATAAAATACACAACGTATCTGTGAATTTGCTTGATGAAATGTAATAAAATCATGCCCTAATTCTTTTCGAATTTTCATCTCCATCCTCGATTATTGTCATTGATTCCGGATTGTTGTCGGCTGGATGGACGTGAGGCGATTTTTTAATAAAATGTACGCAAATTGAATGGTTTCACAGTAGTTTATACTATAGGAAGCCATTTTGAAGAGTGATTTGAAGTATGTTTTAAGGGGACGAAGTACATCTCAGGATTTTCACCGGCGACAATGTGAGTTTGTAATTGCGGCTACGACAACCGGAAATAGATTTTTGAAAAGAGCATTTCTTATAGAATCCAATGGTTATTTCCGTTTTTCAAAATATTAATACAAATTTGAATTACAGACAAAAATCTAAGAACATGTTTTTTTCGTATTTTTGTACAATTTCTCGTATTTTCTCTTATAATTTAGCCAATTTTCATTATTTTACAAACATTCTTATACTGTTAGATAACAAAAAAACGTCTTGGAGGAAATATAAGAATTTGGGCACAGTTTTTATTTTATAGCATTGATCAACCCCTCAATCGAAAGCTGATATAAAAGCCAAGAGGAATGCGAAGCCTTTTTTTAAAATTTTGAAAATTGCCTGAATTATCGCGGATTGTTTTCACTTATTAAAATGAATTATTTTGCTTTGAAATACATACGGTTAGGTAGATAATTTTGTTCTCTTTCCGATTGGCCCATTATTTTTGTAAAAAATATTGATTATCTACCTATCCGTATGTATTTTAAAGCAAAATAGTCAATTTTAATAAGTGAAAACAATGATTGAAAAACCATTTGATTTTTCCGCGATAATTCAAGCAATTTTCAAAATATCAAAAAAAGGGCTTCGCATTCCCCTTGGCTTTTGTATCAGTTTTCGACTGAGGGGTTGATCAATGCTGTAAAATAAAAACCGTGCCCAAATTCTTATATCTCCTCCAAGACGTTTTCTTAATTTTCCGGAAAACTGACGGCCAATTGGAAATTTTCTTAAATATTTTAAAAGAACTGTTAATTTGCTTTCTAACAGTACAAGAATTTTTGCAAAATAATCAAAATTGCCCAAGTTATAAAAGAAAATATGAGAAATTGTACAAAAAAACATGTTGTTAGATTTTTGTCTGTAATTCAAATTTGAATCAACATTTTGAAAAACGGGAAAAACCATTGCATTCTATAAGAAATACTCTTTTCAAAAAGCTATTTCCGGTTGTCGTAGTCCCAAGGACTAGCGAGAAATCGCAAGTTACATTTTCGCCGGTGAAAATCCAGAGATGTACCTCGTCCCCTTAAGAATTCATAGGGATCATTTTGGCAAATTTTGAGCAGAAAGATGGTCTAAAAATTGTCGTTTTAGAAAACATTGCGATTTTTGAAAACGGACTAAAGATGGCAAATGACACTTTCTGTAATTTTTTCTCATCGCAATCGAGAATAAAATGCAGAAAAATGCAAATAATTGATACTGGAACCTGTTTGAGTCATTTTAAAAATTGTAGCAGGGTTTTTTGATCAAATTTCAAGCCACGAGGTCCAAATTTTGCTAAAATAATCTCCAGGGAGTCTCCTATTTGAAATATTTTAAAATTACTCCCTAAATAATAGGACTTTCCAAGTTGATGATAAATATTTTGATTATCTATCAAAAGTGGTCACTTTATCCAAATTTGAAGCCCATAGCTCATTGGGGAGTGAATCCAAGAGATCTCGTTTTAGAAAATATTGCGCTTTTTGAAACCGAATTAAACATATCAAATAGGATGACTCATATTTTTTCATTTTTCTCGATCACATTCTAGAATAAAACTGTCCTAAAATAAAATGGAGAAAAACGAAACAAATCAACGTTACGAGCATCTTTGAGTCATTTAAAAACCGATCGTTTTTGACCAAATTCCCGATGAACTAAAGTTTCAAATTTAGCCCAAGTAATCTCCAAGAACTCCTATAAATCCTCGAATTATTCACGAAATTATAGGATTCTCGATATAAACTGTATTCTTTTAGTTCAGCAGCTCTGTAATAAATTATTGATATTTTCAGTATCAATATCAATATCGTTTATTACATGTAGTTCATATGCGATTCAAGTTATTGTTCTTGCAATTGTGCATATGGGTGGTTGATTTTTCGTTCGTTTTTAGGGCGAAAAAAGCTGTTTTCGTCTGGTGAAACATGTTATTTAAACCAGTAACAACTTGACATTTTATTGCATGTTTTCGTTGTTGTTATTTTTGCAATAACAAACGAGTGGAACAGTCATTCCATTATTAATGGCATTGATTTATTAAAGGAATAATTTAAAATTCCCTTACATCTTTCTAAAATGGAATATAATAGATGATATTTTTTATAAAATTTACAAAATAGAGTCGTCTAGCTGTTTTACCTTTTATAACAAAGCCACCAACATCATCACCATCACGACGATAGTGTAATAACTTAGTAAGCCGTATGGAATTATATGCATATTACGTATTAAGCAAAGACCTGGAATTTATCAAAAGAAAATTTACATATTCCGGGTAGAAACGGGCAAAACTACAGACTAGAGATGATGGCAAAAAAACCGTCATTTCCACAATTCTATCCTTTGAATTACCGGCATCATAGGGGTGAATATCGGTAAATTATTGACTAATATGCAATTATATTATCATCGACTTGAAGGTTTTTTTTTTTTTTTTTTGTTGTAAAAGAGAGGAATTTCGTTAAGATTTAAATAAAGCCTTTATTTGAAATTTTGAAGGGTGTATAGTCGGCAGCTTTTGTCGCTTTTGAGGGTGAAAATGCGCTACGAACGTTTCGAATATTTCCATATGTGTGACAAGGGTGAATACTTATAGGGGCATACCATTACAATTCCTCTCGTTATATTTAATAACTCTATCTATATCTTATTTACATATACATTACGTGAATTATTTTATAATAATCAAGATTTAATAGAAAGAAAAAATAATAACCAAATAAATTAAAGATATAAGTTCAACCCTTTAGTTGGGTTGTGAAATTGTCGTATAAGAGCCCTTGATGTCCTTCACGCGTATTCAATTATAAATTCACCCCTTTTTGATAAACTTGTCAACTTTACTAGATTTAACAATAAATAACAGAAAAACTGTGAACGTGCTAAATTAGTTGATTTTCCTGTAATCGTTTATTTATGAAAAGACAAATATTGTGTGTTATTTTTACAGAATTTTAGTTTTATTGTAAAAACCGTCGACGACGACGACAACAAGAAGACATACCAAAAACCCTCTCGATTATTTTCTTAACATTAAGCAAAAATAACAAATCGTTACAGGATATGAACTGAATTTCCAACATTTAGATAAACATGTATTGCTGGAATACTTGCAGTAGTTATAATAATAATAATAATAATAACAGGAACTTCAGCTTTAAATGAAAGAATAGATTTTTTTTCTCCACTCAAATTGACAGTTGTTCCTTTAATATCCAACCTAACGTCATCATTGCATTTGGTAATTTTACCAAATATCTTTCAAGTGTCACTTTCAGACCGACTTATTTTCACACTTCCGCCAACAAACGCTCTTTCTATGCCTATCAACACAACGTAGACAGATGGGTGGGCAACAAATAAATTCCAAAAGAATATTTGAAGCGAAATCTATGATTTAACATTTGAAAAATAATTGTGCAATTTTCATTAATAGGTTTGTTCCAACCAACGATCACAGACTAAATTTGAAGGTTACATCATAGTTGAGAGAGATAGAGGGCGTTTATTATAAATAACGGCTTTATCACATTAATATGGAAAAGTAAATGAAACTAGAGATACAAGAGAGGAGAGAGGTTTAAAGGGTTGTATTTAATCAACGATAATTCATAATAATTTAACGATACTAATTGTTCGAGATAAGTTTAATAGAAGAAATAAGTCGATAAGAATAACATATTGTTTCCAACAAATTTCTAATAATGTTCTATTATTTAAGGTTGAAAACGATTTGAAATTGTCGAGTGGTTATTAAACGGTTCCAACAATATCCAAAGGGAAGATTGTCCGCTTACACAATAAAAAAGTAATAAAAAAAAATAGGAATTAGGGAGTATATACAATGGAAGGATCCTCTCTATCTCTCTCCACCCCCAACTCACAATAAACGCCATAATAATAAATAATCAGAAGACAAGCTCCGGTGCTTCCTGTATGTCTGCACCACCACTACCGCCACCATTGCCACCAATTCTATATTCTTTCTATTTTCCTACATCCGGAACTGACATTGGTTTATAACTTGTATTTATTCATGGCTATAACAGTTTTTTACATACATATAAGTTTTTTCGGTTATTATTATTATTATTCTCTATGGAAACAACCCTGAAAATCCGGATAGACTTTTATTAAAATTTTAATAATTTTCGGATTATAGCGTAAAATTCTGAATCGAAATTGTTTAGAAATTCATAGTGGTTTTCTGATCCTAATAATTAAAACAACCCTCGAAAAGCATACCGGCCATAAATATTATCGTTGAAGACTCGAATTTTATATTTCCTCATTACAGTATAACCCTTTAAGTCTTTATAATAAACCGCCCCATTTACGAATCGCTTTTCGTAATGAAGTTGCAACGTTGTTCTTTTGTAAAATACGCAATATACAGTCGTATTCTACAACTATTCGTTACTATGACAACGCTGGAGATCGACAGTTTCGCTCTTTATAATTCCATCATTGTATATTTGGAAATAGACAACAATAAAGTAGGTTATTCAAAAGAAACTATTGATGGTAACGGATTGCCAGATAGTTACAGAATACAGCTGATTGTTTCCAAAACGTTGCACATACTGGTTTAATTTACGAATCACTCTTCTTAGTTTAAAAGTATTGAAAATTGGCGATATTCAAACGTTAGAGTTACAGAATATGGGTTTTTTTCATTATAATACAACCCTTTGAGCTTTTATAATAAACGAGTCGCTCTTTAATGAAATTTCTCTTGTAAAACATTTAAAAAATAGAAAGTTGTACATTATACAAGCGCTGTAAATAGTTTCAGAATACGGGCTTCTTTCTTCGGTATTCTTTTTCAACATTTTAACGAAGCATTAGTTTGTGCTCTAAGCTTCAAATATTCAATGTTTGTTTTTCGTATGTTATTTTCTATTTCGATACAGGTGTTTCTATTTAACAAATAATCAAAGGGATTCGGTCCAAGTTTAATGTCGGAACATTTCAACATTTAACGAACATAAATAGATGAAAGTTTGACGGAATTTTCTTCTGGTTCGTTTTCTTTAAACACACACAACTCTCTCTGTCTTTGTAAATTAATTTGGTAGTTTAACTTTGAAATTCATACAACTTGTGCCAATTAAAATACGAAACTAATAGAATTCGTCAGTTAAAAGAAAATTCTAGTTGTCGTTAACGAGATTGGTTGGAATTAATTAAAATTTTTACCCGTCTCTGCAAATAATGGGAATTTATTTAAACAAAAACACGAATAAATCACTTTCAAATACAGTTATGGGAAATTTTTATATACATAAGTTGTTAACTGTATGATTTATGTTCGTTTAGAAAATTGATCACGATCAGTGGAATTTTCTACAACTTTTAGTTTTTCTGATTAACTCTAAAAATGATCGGTATAGGTTAAAATTGCATTTTAAAGGGTTGTTTATGTGGATTATAAACAGTCTTATGTTCTATTTAATTTTATTGTCAGTTTATGGTTAACGTTCATTTGCTATTTGTTTCTTTAATGGAATTCTTAATGACACAACAGCCATACTGACACTTGTTACATTTTCATTTCGCTAAGTATATTCACATAAATACGATATTGTAGCGACGCTTTAAAACTGGATACAAGCGACATTTAGAATCGTTAAAGCCCGTTTGATGCCCAGTACGGAAAATCCTTGGTTTTAATATTCGACAAGAACAAGTAAAAAAAAAAACTGTTTATGGCTCTTTTATCGACGACAGTTGGAGGGAATTTATCTCAATTTCGATGATTTTAAGATGAAAATTCAGCGCATCTGTCACAGACAACCGTACTAAAATTATGTAGAGAAAATGATTATACGAGAACATCAACGAAGGGCATAGAAATATGTTAATTATGCGAAAAAAACGGAATTCTTAAAGTGGAAAATTCTTACATTGGTTGATTTTCCAGCTGGAGTACTCCACTGTATAGGATACGGACGGTGAAGTGTGTTCTGCAATTAACATGAGAGCTTCAAGCACGTGTTGAGTTTCTAATGTTTACAGTTATAGAAGAGATGAAGTTGAGACACTTACAGTTCGATTAAATGTAGCTAACCCGCATCATTGACAATGATGATGTTGGCCAAACAACAATAAACACAAGGGCTGTACGAAATTTTTTCTAATATTGGCAAATATAAAAACCACCCTCGTTTTTAGTTTTGCTTGAATATAAAGTTAAATGGGATTGAATGAAAAATTAGAATCTTTCAAGAATAAAATCATTATCTAGAAATTTACGATGTGCTAAAGTGCATAGTTATGATGGTAGTTTCAGTTAGGGGGAGACTTAAAGAAATATGAATCACTACCACTACTACTACTAGAAAATAGCTTTTATTTCGTTCCTCTTTTTCTTCGAAGAAAAACAAAGTGATTAAGCCTCCTCTATAGTGTGATGAAGACGAGATTTATTCAAGTATAGTTTCCCTGCTTGTTGGAAATTTATGAATCATCCACTATTGCAACTATCACATCCAGGGTAGCCTCTTTCGAACACTTGAAACAATTGTATGACTCTAATAGAAAAAAGACAGTTACTCTTCAAATAGTTACACAGTCATAAATTGTATCAAATTAAGGGTGACAATTTGGCAAACGACATGCACTATAAATACTTCTAGGATTAACCAATTGAAAATTCACCCCCTTTTCCAGTTGATTGTACTCGTAAGGGGGTAGTCGAATAGAAAAAACTCTCCCAATGGAAATAACCATTTCATTTCTAATTATTCGTAATTGTTCTCGTATTCTAAATCAAATAGTTGGAGGGAATATGCAGTTAATTTAGTGGCATGTAACTAGAGTGGACGTGGCGTCCAAACAACCCTCTAAAAACCGTGAAATCCGCCCTTTCCGTTTCACTATCAATTCGCTTGACTACTTAAAAACAATTGTTGAGAATTTTGATTATTTTTATCGTTATTGCCGCCAATTCTGTCGATTATTTCTGATTGTTGCCCGTTGACCTGAAGGAGGAAAGTTTAAAGAACTGGTACAAGTGTTTTGATCGTTTTGATTTGAAAATCGTGTAAGATCACAAGTTCATGTTGTTTTATATTCGTTCATTTATGTTTTGTTATTCTTTGTCTTATTTCATTTATTTTGTGTCATGGGAATAGATTACATGGGCGATTTTTTCCGATCGAGACAAATTGTAAAACGTGTCAGTTTCTAGCAACAAATGCCACTTTCTCTAGAGGGAATGGTCGAAAAAACAATAACAAATCATTGTTGGTAAATTAGTTAGTCTCTCATCCCCTTATTTTCGATGTTGTAATATTTCACAACAATGTCTAAACATGTAAAAAATTCAGAATGTCTAGGAGAGTTCATGCCACAGGTGAGCCGAGCCATCCATTTCCTCAACCCCTTGGTGTTGTTTTCGAAAATACGAAGCCCCCCAGGCGTAAAATAATTCATGATCACCCCGTCCTTTTGTCAACACGTTCACATACAATACAATACACTCACACGTATCCGTTTATGATAAATTGTCGAGCGAACACGTTCCGATTTTTCCTGTTGTTGTCACTTTAAAAACAATAAAACCTGAAAATATCGAATAATCTAATAATTTTCGTTAGTACGATAATTTATTTGTGCAATTTTGTTTTGTTCTAACAATATTTGCACCCTATAGTTTGACCCCCTGACCTGTAATGATTCGATCTAAGGCACCCCTCACGTGCGCTCCTTTAATCGAACATATGCGCCCCGTTGGCGGTATGTTCCAAGTTGTTTACTCGCCAACTGTACCAATGGAGAAACGAACGGTCTCTACAATAGTGAGATTTATGTTTATTGTAGTGGTGCCACTGCGGGCCCATATTTTCTACTTTAAAATTCTACCAAATGTTCGGTAGTTGTTTGGTATTCAAGTTCAAGTTCTCACGTATGCTTTTATTCATACTTTCGGAAATAACGACGATAAAAAGAAACGTTTTTGAATATTTTATTTATTTTGGATAATCAGTTGGGTGGTAATAAATACGAAAATTCACAACAAATTAACAACAGTGACAAATTATAGCACAGCGTGATTTGTAACGTCTCCTGCAATGACTAATTTTGAAGAATAATCACCAATGGCGCTACAATTTCTATTATAAATCGAAACAAATTTGAATAAATCGACTCGAAATTGATGTTTGAACAACACCGATTGATTCGTGTTCAAAAATTAATCGACAAATTTGTAGTTTACAATCTTCAATTCCCGACAACATTCCGCTATCTTTATATATTTACACATTTCTATAAATACAACCGGATAAATATATTAACGCTGTTTTTATCCACTGAAACTAGTTGGTGAATCGTAAATTTGTCCTGTCATAATCACGTGAATAATGCGATTTTAACATGTTGGCCAAAAACAATCACTTCTCATTATTCTAATTAAATCAACATTCTTGAGATTTGTGCGGCATAAAGTGGAAATTCGGTTGGGAGAGACAAAAAAAATCAAGCACCTTTCCTGCTGTAATAATTCCAAAAGTCTTTGTCTATGGAGATGTCAAGTGCAGACTCGTATGTTGTCAGTTCAACAACAAGAACACTTAACGTAAAGTCGGTACAGATTTTTCCCATTTCCCGACAATAAAACCGAAATACAATACAAAACAGTTCATTTATATTTAGAACGTTTCTTTTGATGTTTTGTGTCTCTGATACGCTGATTTCCATACACCTGAAACCAATTATCGTCCCCGAAACAAGGTAGATAGCGGCGTATTGTACTTGCTCGTTTTTTTTTTCCTGTTGATGCTTAGGGGTGAATTCATGAGGGTTGGTTGCTGTACACTCACAATTCACCGTATATGTCACAGTATTTCCGGCGGAATTCCCAGCATTCCCTGTGACCCCGCTAATTGCGGCCCTTTAACAAGCCACCACACCCTTTTCCCCAACGGCACATATGTGTCGTTTCAAATTTCTAATTCTTGATGTGTACAGAAAATGTATTTGTATTAGAGCAAGGGATAGAAACATATAACAGATTTATTAGTCTTGCGTGTGTAATTATTTTCGGATTATATATGAGGCATGGTTGGGAAATCAATTTTCGATTTTTCTAAATAAATACCACTAGTTGGAGTAGTTTTTAATTTTGTTGGGAAAAATATTCGGTTCGATTGAAGGAGCAAAACGAGAAGAATCATCGCCATCAATCAGACGATGTTGAATAAGGGTCTTCATTTGTGCCATATTCGAGTTGATCGTTATCTAAGGGGCGTCTTTCCCATACACACGCACAATTATGGCTTCATTCGATCATTTTACAGAATTCGCAAAAACTTGATTTGTTGTTGTTGTTGTTATAACAAGAAATAAACGATTCACTCCAATTTAATGGAGTTGAATCTGTATAAACGTAACGAGAAATCCAGGATAGATATCGGAATTGAATACGAAATTTCGGAAATGTTCATTACGTGACTCAAGGGGTAAAGAGAAAGTTTTATGAACTGTACCAACATTGAATACGTAAAACGTATTTCCAAATGGATGACCATTTTGAAAACTGTACCCGGAATCAATTCGTTTTCTACCGATTTAAATTACGAAATAACAACAATAAAACTAACATTACAATTATGATCCTGGGAATTGTAATATAGAAACAATTCGTATTTAACACATGTAATTGTTTTCCAACTTCTTAAGTTGAAGTTATAAACCGCACGCGTACACAAATCTCCATCTTAAATCACTTTAAACAGCTGCTCTTTATTATAAGAAACCACAGCAGGTTTCTTACATTGCCATAGATCAATCGAATCGATTCTATTGTCGGTTTCTCCATTGAATTTATTCACTTGATACGTTGTTAATGTCTAACAAAAGTCCAGTTTAAAAATTCCCCACTTGTGCGCAGTACACTTGCGCAAATTCCCCAATTTAAAATTGTGCGGTAAATTTAACTTCCATACCAATCTTATTGTCGCTTGTGGATAATTGAATCACGAGTAAACTTGGCGTAATAACCGTGAAGTTCGTATATGTATGTGTACTTAATTCCTCCTTCTGTTTCCTGACTAAATAATAGAACTGGGCAAACTAAATGGAGAGTTTAGTGTTTGTATATACCCTTATACGTTAAGGTAGTTTAGATACAATTTGTTTTATATAAGTTAGATAGAGATGGAGATGTTTGTAGATAGAAATTGCAATACTGACAGAATTCTACAATTTAAATTACGCCATCCACTTTAGTGTGCGTTTGTATTTGTGTATATCATCGGAGCGCAAACGGGACCTATTAGTTAACCTCTATCTCTCAATATTCTAATTTACATCTAGATAAAGGCGTGAATTATACATGAATTAATATTTTATTCCAAAAAAAATCAACGAAATCGGTTTATTTGGTTCAACAAGAATTCGATTTACAAGGAAACACGTGGCCGGATTTTTCTGAGCCTGTGGCCATCCACTTGACTCCGAAGACTCGGATATTGGGGCCTTATCGCCGACTCATATTCAATATAAAAAAAACAAATTGGAGTAAAATTCGAGTTGTATGATTTTAATTAACACTACACGATAAATAACGATGTGTGAACTTTATAATTAGTTTATTTTCAAACGGGAAACTTTAGCAATTCTGTATTCAAATGTGTACTTAACAGAACAAGCCTGTAAATACGGTTTTACATATTTTGTACGTCTTGATTTCTCTTAATCTACGTTATAAAGCTTTCAGTTTATATACTGTGTCTAATTTAATTTGAAGTGTGTTAAAAGTGACGGAAATTGTGCGATAATATCCCCGTGCATTTACGAAATTAATCCAACTATAGAAGCGATTCTAGTCAAGATATTAAACGACACGAATAACGTCTATTTATTCATCATCAATATACTGTCATGTTTTCCAAATAACCAATCAATCAATTGTCGATTAAAGATTACACGACAGACTTATAAAATTGTACACGTTTCGATTTAAACTGGCGGGTATACGAGTATTTTTATAATCGTTTACATGCTGGTAAATTAACCGGGAAATTTTTCAGGAAAAACACTAATAATAAAAATTTATTGCCGGTTCGCTGTTGGAAAAAAATCGTCAATTTGGAGATATTTTTTTCCGTTTGTTGCTAGACGCTTTATTATTCCCGGTTGAAAAATTCCCCATGTAATTATTACCACGTTTCCTGTTCCTTTTGATCTGTGGCACGCTGACGATCCTAAGAAATTCCATCATCTTTATGAATTTTGTTATAAATTATACCGTCTGACATAAAAATAAATTGATAGACATTTATTAATGTAAATATCCTGTTGAAATGTATCGATTTTTCTGTATGTTTTAGCTAATCTGGAGAATACCCAAAATGATATTGCCTTGTATATTGGTGTATTTGCGGCGATTTTCATCGTTTGTCTCTTATCGTTTTTCTTGACACGTATGTGGTGGAAAAGGGGTCAACACCAAAGTCTCTACAATATGGCATCAAATGGTAAGTGTTCACTTTTATAGAAACGTGTGAAAATCTGTTAGGGTGCGAATAATATTTTAAGGTCGGAATAGAACGGAAAAAACACTCAAATCTGATTCAATTGACCTTTTTCGTGTTTATTTCAAACCTGTGTGGTTTTTTTTGTCCTCATACCGCCGATCTCTCCCATATATTACCAAAAGGAATTGAGATGGAAATCAAATAAACGAGAAAATCAATGTTTATTTTATCAAGCTTGAAATTCTATCGGAAAATTCCCAAAATTTATATTAATATAACTGAAAGACGATTTAACAAGAGCCACTCTTTACACCTGGCATTTGAAACTAATTAGTGAGTTTTATGTGGAACGTGTGTTGAACTAGTTGGATCGTAAAATCCTGCTTTTAGTTTTGAACATTTTTCTATACGATGGAACAAATTCGAAATAAACGAGCAATTAATATTAGAAATCAATACATTGAAATTTTGGCTCATTTTAAATAATCTTGGATCAATTATAATGAATTGTTCAATTTATATTTCAAACAAGCAATTGTTGATTCACCGAGTTGGATTAGTCAACATCTTGTTAAAATAAATTGAAGAGACTTTACCGTATGTCAATCGACCAGCCGGTACTGCATTCCAAATGCGTCTCCAGTGCCGTAACCAACATCCCAGCTAGTCTTGCTACCCTTTCTCATTAAAAATCCACGGCTCACGTCTAAATCTCGAGCTACCAGCTCTACAACTACAGCGACACTAGCACAAATTTGCCTCTTGAATGCTGCATAATCGTGAGCTTCTTTCCCAAATTTTGCTATCGAGCGGTCAAAAGTCAGGGACTCAGTTCAACTTCAAAAATTCTGCGATCAAGATTGAAGCTGAAACGCAATTTAGCGGATTTTCCGCTTAAATGCTTCATAATCGTGAGCTTCTTTCCCAAATTTTGCTATCGTGTGGTCAAAAGTCAGGGGCTTAGTTCAATTTCAAAAATTCTGCGATCAAGATTGAAGCTGTAACGCAATTAGGCGGATTTTCCGCTTAAATGCTCCATAATTTGCAGTTTTGGCCGTTTTCGAACAGATTTTTCGAGTTTCAGCACCGTTT